>CALNHX010009060.1:0-53838 GCA_940337035.1 Agriotes lineatus | reverse complement strand
ACTTCACTCTCAAGTTTGTTCCTCTTTAACCTAAAAATTTCGACTTGAACTTGAATTTTTATTATTAATCTGAAATTTCTGATTTGCAACTGATTGTCATATATTTTGCTTTCGAATCTGCAAGTTTCGGCTATAATTTGAAATTTTGACTTCTCCGAAATTTGTTGTTTTTAATCGTGAAATTTCGATTTAATATTAAAATTTTGGTTATTAATCTGAAATTTCCAATTTTAATCTCGACACTGTTACTTTAATCTTCACATATTTTGTTTGTAGTCTGCAAGGTACGGCATTAATATAGAAATTTCAACGTTTCTCTTAGTTTGCTGTCTTTAATCTTGAAATGTCTACTTGATGTGTTTTTATGTTTATAATTTCAACCATAATTTCGTATTTTAATCTCAAAACTGCCATTTTGATCTTGAGATTTTGGTTTCTTTCTTCAACTTTCGGCTTTAATGTAGAAATTACGAATGTTTTCCTACGTTTGTTACTTTAATCGTGATATTTCCAATTCTATTCTTGAAACTGTGACTTTAATCTTTTGTTTTGACATGTATTCTGTAAGTTTCGACTTTAATCTGGAAATTTTGACTTCACTCTTGAGTTTGTCTTAAATCTTGAAATGTCGACTTTAATCTTAAAATTTTTTTTATTACCTTAGAATTTCTTATAATCTCAAAATGGTGAATTGAATCTTGACATTTTGGTTTGTATTCTGTAAGTTTCGACTTAAATCTGGAAGTTTCGACTTTAATCTCGAAATTTCTACTTCACTCTTGGGTTTGTTGTCTTTAATCTTGAAATTTCGACTTAACTGTGTCATTTTTGTTATTAGTCTAGATTCCTTATTATAATCTCAAAACGGTGAATTGAATCTTGACATTTTGGTTTGTATTCTGTAAGTTTCGACTTAATCTGGAAGTTTCGACTTTAATCTCGAAATTTCTACTTCACTCTTGGGTTTGTTGTCTTTAATCTTGAAATTTCGACTTAACTGTGTCATTTTTGTTATTAGTCTAGAATTCCTTATTATAATCTCAAAACGGTGATTGAATCTTGACATTTGGTTTGTATTCTGTAAGTTTCGACTTAAATCTGGAAGTTTTGACTTTAATCTCGAAATTTCAACTTCACTCTTGGGTTTGTTGTCTTTAATCTTGAATTTCGACTTAACTGTGACATTTTTGTTATTATCTAGAATTCCTTATTATGATCTCAAAACTGTGAATTGAATCTTGACATTCTGGTTTATATTCTGTAAGTTTCCGACTTTAATCTGGAAATTTCGACTTTAATCTTGACATTTTGGTTTGTATTCTGTAAGTTTCGACTTTAATCTGGAAGTTTCGACATTAATCTGGAAATTTCTACTTCACTCTTGGGTTTGTCTTTAATCTTGAAATTTCCACTTAACTGTGACATTTTTGTTATTAGTCTAGAATTCCCTATTATAATCTCAAAACTGTGAATTGAATCTGACATTTTGGTTTATATTCTGTAAGTTTCAACTTTAGTCTGGAAGTTTCGACTTTAATCTGGAAATTTCGACTTTAATCTTGACATTTTGGTTTGTATTCTGTAAGTTTCGACTTTAATCTCGAAGTTTCGACATTAATCTGGAAATTTCTACTTCACTCTTGGGTTGTTGTCTTTAATCTTGAAATTTCGACATTAATCTTGAAATATTTGGTTATTAGTCTGGAATTTCTTATTATAATCTCAAAACTGTGAATTGAATTTTGGTTTGTATTCTGTAAGTTTCGACTTAAATCTGGAAGTTTCGACTTAATCTGGAAATTTCTTCTCACTCTTGGGTTTGTTGTCTTAATCTTGAAATTTCGACTTAACTGTGACATTTTTGTTATTAGTCTAGATTCCTATTATAATTTCAAAACTGTGAATTGAATCTTGACATTTTGTTTATATTCTGTAAGGTTTCGACTTTAGTCTGGAAGTTTCGACTTTAATCTGGAAATTTCGACTTTAATCTTGACATTTTGGTTTGTATTCTGTAAGTTTCGACTTTAATCTGGAGTTTCGACATTAATCTGGAAATTTCTGCTTCACTCTTGGGTTTGTTGTCTTAATCTTGAAATTTCACATTAATCTTGAAATATTGGTTATTAGTCTGGAATTTCTTATTCATATTCTTATATGGGTATTTCGCCACTCTGCAAATTAAAATATTAAATAACGAAAATATTAACAACGAACGTTCGAGGGACAATCTACCCTCGTTATCAACGAATAACAATTAAAACTAACAAGAACTTATCTTTTTTTCACTGGAAGGAAAAACGACCAAACTCCAATGAATTTTCTGACATTGACGTTTGTTGATATCTGTACCTACTTGATCTCATCTTTAAGAATCGATAGCCAACTATTGTCTAAAAATATTGAGAAAGACGACACGCATTTTTCTTCGTTAAGTAAAATGTATGCCGTTTCCTTAATTTTTCGCCTAGTTGACATCGATTCTTTAGACAAGATCAGAGATTATCTGGAATTTCCTATTATAATCTCAAAACTGTGAATTGAATCTTGACATTTTGGTTTGTATTCTGTAAGTTTCGACTTTAATCTGTAAGTTTCGACTTCACTAATAAGTTCTTATATTTCATGTAAAAACTTGACTTCATCTTGAAATTTTTGTTTGTATACTGCAAGGTTTTGCCTGTAATATGAAAATTTCCACTCAAGTCTTCATATTTTTGTCAAATTTTAAAGGTTTCAACTTAATTTTGAGATTTTGACTTTAATCTTGAAATTGTTTCGAGTATGAGAACAGCAAAATGCAGTGAAAAACAAACTGCCTTTGTACAATCCGTTCACGATCTTTTTGGGTCAGGTGAGGCTATGACCATCTAGTAATTTTGTTGGCAGAACCTCTGCAACTAAACTCCCTCATGGAAATTGACACTTTTTGTGTTGGGTTAGGTTGTCTTTAGTTTTAGGTTATATTTTCTGAATAGGTACATTGTTGCCAGATATTCTCTAGTCTTCACATCAACTCGCGTTCTTTTAAATTTGGTCTGTCCTTTTTAAATTGGAAGTAGCATCGTTTAATGGAAATCTTTGGTTGTAACAAAATTATGTTGGGCATTTTGACTTTTCCTTTGACGGAAATTAAAATTATTTATCTACGACCACTACTAAAAGTAGGCCTTTTAGCGCTAGCTTGTTTCACTAAAAGTGACGTTTTATAGTTTACCGTGTTTAAAGAAATCAGCTGTTTACTTTTAGCACACGGGCTAAAAGTGAAGAGAGGTTACCAAAACTACAATTTCGAACTGCAAGTGAAGTTGTAAAGCTATTCTAGTTGCTTCTTGCGTTACAGGTAAAGCGTTTTTGAAATAATTAAAGCGTTATGTAATGAATACAGTCATATGTGGAGTATCAATAATTACATTTCTTAACTCATCTTGACAGTACGGGCGTGGCCAAACAATCGCCCGCGCTGCGTAGCCTACTGTTCATTATGACATAAATTAAAAGTGTCGCAGATGCGAACCTTTCTTAAATCGATATTTATGGATTAATAACGGTAAAATTAAGGTCGTAGATAAAATATTGTATGCAACGCGTGCTAAAAGTCGTTTATGCGCGAGACATGTTATGAAACTCAGCCTTCGGCTTCGTTTCATAATTTTCATGTCTCGCGCATAAACGTCGACTTTTAGCACTTGTTGCATAAATAGCGATTTTACACATTTGATAAATCATTTATTTTCTTACGAATATTAAAATAATAAATCTGGCAATGTGGTGGCAAGAAAATGTCAAACAGACGCTGACAGAAAAAAAAATTGCATCCACTACATCATCGAATCAGTTAGTCCAACATGAAAAGAAAAAATCATAGCCAACTCTGTCCCAAAAAGGTCGTGAACGGCTTATAGGTACTTCTAGTCATTATTTTATATTAACCATTTGTTTAACAAATTATTATTCTATTCGATTTGTTGGTGTGGTTTGGTAACAGCTAAAGAAAGGGGAAAAAATATTGCTATTTTTCTCTAAAGCTTACAACTACATTTCTAACACATATTTATGTAACTAACAATTGTTGAAAACTAATGCAGCATTATTTACAGTTATAGCTCTGCTAAACAAGACAATAGGCATGTCAAAGATCAGCAAGGGGTCATCGTACGGCAAGACAAACTCGCCAAAGAAAACTGAGTAATTAATAATGCGAACAGTGAAAAATAGTGACAATTGATAGTTTAATTTGTGCCTTCTTTTATTTAATTACCAAGCCAAGACTATTATTATAGGTGTGCCAATCTATATTAGAGATTTTCTCCGCATTTAACAGCTCTTTTATATAAATGATATTTACTACTTTATATGGCAGCTGCATGTTGCGAACGTTGCATTTGTGAAAACGGCGAGTAGTCAAACTACTTAATGTTTATAACTCCATAAGTTTATTTAAAATTAAATTAATATGAAGGTACAATTTTGTTTATAAGTAATACTGTTACAGTAGTAAATCGATAATTTTTAATTGTTTTGAGTTGAATGGATTATTGCCTATATTTGTCGTTATTATACTCTGCTAATTTTAGTTGATCAAATGTACAGTGTAATAAGTATTAATATTGTTAACAATGTAAATATAGACAATAAACCTATTATTTTATGTACATTTTGTCTTTATTAACCTTACAAACTACCCACCAGATAAAATCAGTCAAGGTGACATAGGAACGGTCATTTTACTTAATCTAAGTATAAAGTCTAACAAATGCATTTGAACCTTAATTTCTAGCGAGTTTGTAGTTACATAAAATCCTGGAACTCCCGCCTGCTCCAAGGTTTGTTGCTGATCTGTAACCTATACTCATCATAAAATAGTGCGACCATAAAATATTTTGGATAAGGCAGCTATGGAAAACAACATCAGTGTCTCAACTTACATACAGTTAATTAATATGTCAATTTGACACTCGTCTGTTTATTAAAGTAATTTAAGTTGAATATTTTCAAAATGGGGTTTAAGAAAATGACATGTAGTTGAATGTCGACAAATATTGCAAATCATTAAGGTAAAGTGGCAAGAGCTGATTGCATTATTTATACTCTTGCAGTTGCAAATCCACAGCCCCCTTGTCTAAACATTTGTACGATCACACTGAATATTTGATATTTGATCACAGCTAATCCCTACCTTTTGATCTAATTGCACAACCAAGGACATGTCAAACTGCTTCAGTTCTTTCTTTTGGGAGAGTTTCATCTTATCGAGGTCTTCGGCTTTTTGTGCAGGCTCCACAGCAGTACTGCTTAGCAACTGTTGCTCGTCCACTGCAGAATTACGGTCATTACACAGTGAAAAATACTCTGTTACCGTACAAACATTTATGTTTGTTAATCAGCTGCAGTCGTTGCTGGTACAGGTGCTGTTCGGTTACATGCTGAATTTCCATGAGCCCCTTTACTATCTCAAATATGGTCTCATTCAACAGGCAGTTGGCCAGGCTCGACAATAATTCGTAAGGGACTCGCATTTGGTATTTCCTGCAAATCCGAGGCTGAATTTTAAAAATCATAACTGGCCCACTCGCTTACGGTGGTAGATCTCGAGCCATGTTTTGTAATTGTTCTACTAGGAAGTATAATTTTTTCTGTAAAATTTGAGGGTCGTCCATCGTATTAGCTTAATACTAAACTAATACTTTTTTGAAGATTAATTTGTTTCTCATTTTTATAGGTTATGTTAGTTTTGGTGACATATATAACGCCAACCTAATAAAGCGGAATTTCACTAGTTTGACCGACGTTCTAATAATGGCGGCAAATATAAATTAAATAATGATTTTATAATAATTACTAAATATGTCTTTTCAAACCAAATTAACGATTATAATAATCCAGCTATTAATAATACAAATTACCTTTAGTCTACAGTACCTATTAAAATTCATTATTGTTGATTTGTTTAGCCCAATTTGTGTTGCATATACAGGGTTCTTTCAAAAGTAGTAAACATTTTAAAAGCATATTCTTGACATCAAAAGCAACTACTGACCTGAATATCTATTATTAAAAGTTTAAAATAATTTATCTGCATTTTATAATTATTTATAGTATTGTATTAAATAGCTGTGACTATTACAAGATTAGTGAAGTGGGGTGAGATCAGTCCTGGGCAAGTACTCAATACTTTTCTTTAAATTTGTACTCGAGTACTGTAAGTACTCAGTTCAAAGTACTCATGAGTACTTTTTTTTGTTGATAATCGTTACTCGTACTCGTGATAATTATCGCAAGTACTCGTAATAAGTACTCATTGTATTTACAAGTATTTTTGCGAGTATGTGATTCCCCTAAATCGGACATTAAAATGCTGCTATAAAGAAACATCTTTGGCATCTATCCAACAATTGGTGATTACTGAATTAAATAAATTTGTTGAAGATGACCCAACGAACATAACGGAAAACGTGTTTTTAATTTCGATTATGTGATCTTGACAGTGCAAGTGGTGATAACATTTTTAGCAAAAATAAAGCTGAATTAGAATATCTAAGGTATATTAATGACACAAGAAGTACCTAGCTTAGTAATGTTAAATGATTTTCAGCTAATAAAAAGTGTTTATTAAGTTCAATACGCCTCTGCCTTCATCTGCACCTGTAGAAAGGCGGTTTTCTTTTGCCACTATTATCAACAGTTCAAAAAGGCGTGCACTATCTGACGGAAATTTTGAAAAACTAGTACTATAAAATCATCTGTAATATTCTTTTTGGATGAAAATTTAATAAGTTTTAGTTTGTGTATTTTTATGTTTTTTATCTTTATTATTAGAATAATTATTATTTTACACATACATGGTAGACCTAACCTTCTGTGGCCGTTTCTAGTGTAGATTGTATATTGTGTTGTAGAGTACACATGTTTAGATTTTATAAAATTAAAACCTTTTATGACTAGCTTATTTGCATAAATGTCTCTATTTTTCTACTTGTGCAAGTCAAAATAAACATGGTGATTAAACAGTTTTTTCTGTTGATCGTTTATTTATGGGTTTCATTAATGTATAGAGAATCGTCTATTAATGACCCTTATTAATGAATGATTTTTTATTAATGAACGATTTTTAAAAATATGTTTATGTTGGTGGCACTGTAAGTCTATGTCAAATTCGAGGTTAGCAGGTTAGGTTTTGCGTCAGTTTTGACACAACTGACGCAAAACCTAACCTGCACCACTGAATAGTGGTGTGCCCCAAAGTTCCATATTGGGGCCACTACTTTTCATACTGTACCTACATAAATGACATTACCAGTGTAATCAAAAACTATTCTCTAAATCTTTATTTATACACAACACAATGATGTATATTTGCCACAGAGATATATAGTCAGAAGTAATACTATAAGTACTTCGATATTATCGGGTTATATGTCGATAACTTGTTGCACAATAATAAAAGAGTGTCAGTTTGACAGGTTAAATAATCCGACCGCGTCAGCGGGAGGATTATTCTGTCAAACTGACACGATTTGTTATTGTGCAGGAAGTTTGAGACGTATAACCTGTTCGAAGTACGCATAGTATTCGATTTGATTATTTTTTGAGTAAATTGTAATATTAGAATCAAATAAATATTTAATTGGCAGCTCGACAACATCAAGTTGACAAAAGTTATGTATTGCGTTGCCTAGTGAAGTTACTCTAGTATAATCGATTTTGTATAATCGAAATTATACAAGATAACTTAACTAAATCCAGCCTTCTGATTGGTTGAGATCGCTACGAAAAAAATAATCAAATTTATACCCATTCGGAGTCACGTGATAATCTAGTAATTTTACGTATGTCGATTCTTAAAAATGCAATTTTAGGGAAATAAATGACATTCCGTTTTGTAGGTTATCCTGACATATGCCAATTTCTAAAACAAGGTTGCTACGGGTTTATTCTCTTATATGAAATCAAACTGAATTTACAGGTTAAAGAAAACATAACATGTCGTAAAATGTAAATATAATAAAGATATGTCAGCTGCTACATTAAAAACCTGCTGCGTATAGCAAATTTTAAGTCAATTTCTGTGCATGCATATTCTGTTATAGAACATTGCCATTTGAAGCCTATTTCCTTGCACAATCTATTTAGGGAAGAAACTGAATGTGAAAAATCTCCAGATTCTTCAACCAAGCATTTTTTAGATTTTTTATGGTTACAAATTCTTTAGCTACATACATTTTATATACAGTGTCTTGACTGCTTCGTCGACTTCCGTTTTTGCATTCTTCACTTTCTGGCTCATATTTTCGGTAAATTGTGCTCTCCGAGATATTTAACGCAAGAGAAGCACGGCGAACAGCGTTGGAGGGTGAAACTGTTGATTTACTATTATTAATATTGTACTCTTCATAAAAAAAACGCATAATATTCAAATTAATTGTTGTGACTGCTCGTTATACCGCATGTCCGATGGTTTCTTTTAATTTCCAGTTTTCGGCTCAACAATTTTAGGTTTTATTACCCTTATCTCAATAACTTACACGAAAAATATAATCTGACAGATTAGAAACGTCAAATTTTTAAAATTAATTTTATGAATCGACATGCCTTTTTTCCAAATTTCTTCCATTTCATCTATTTTACTAAAGATGAACAGAGACAGACAAAAGTCACGTGACTCCGAATGGGTATAATTTTGACTATACATATTATAGAAAAACATTTTAAATAAATTTGTGAGGATACAGAACTAAATAGAAGTTTAAAAATAAATTGTACAAAAGTTGGTATAACTCAAAAACTATTGTTTGGAGGAAGACGATATTTTGTATGCGGATTATATGCCTTCCTGGCATGAAACCGAGAACATTTTGGTAAAATATATACAGTGTTAATACCTTAAAAACGATAAAATTCTGCCTATTTTTGCTTTAATTCAAAAACTATTACTTAAACGAAAATGATATCTTGCACATAGTTCAAGTTTTTACCCTTGATGACAAAGGGCATATTTTGGACCAAGTATATACAGGGTGAGCTCCTTAAAACAATTCAATGTTGTTTATTTTTGCCTTAACTGAGAAATAGATGAAATTGATAATTTACACAGAGCTCAGGCTTTACCTTTGACGAAAATGGGATCCAACAGATACAGGGTAAATGTAAAAGAAAAGAAAAAAGGTCAACAACGATTTTAAAAAATATGTTTATGTTGGTGGCACTGTAAGTCTATGTCAAATTTGAGGTTAGCAGGTTAGGTTTTGCGTCAGTGTTGACTGTGACACAAACTGACAAAACCTAACCACCAACATAAACAGTGCCAACCTAAAAAAAAAATCACAACCATTTATGGTCACCCGATACCATTAAAGTCAAAACGTTAAGTGTCAAATTCTTTTCATGGAATAAAATTAGATTTTCTTCAAATTAATAATATTCGATCAACGGAAAAATATTGTAACTAACTCGTATGTTAATCGGCGATTAATAATCTCTACAATTAACACGCAAGCGGACGCTTGTCTCGATCATTAACATACTTGTTTGTTAAATAAGCATTAAATATTGTTTGACATTCTTTTATTTTAAGGAAATGTTTACAAAGCAAAATAGAAATTGAAACTTACTAATTTTAGCTGTCACCTGTCACTGTCAGGTGAAAGTACTCATGTGCTGTACTCGTAATTTTGAACCACGAGTTGCGAGTACTACTCGTTACTCGTATGTGTTTAACTAATAAGTACTCGTAACGTTGTACTCATGAGTACTTTCATTGAGTACTCACAAAAAAGACTTGTGAGTAGCTTTATACAGTACTCGGCACAGGACTGGGTGAGATTGATAACTTTCAATAAATGTTTTGCTGCATTTAAAGATGTTAATATTTTGTATTCCTATATTTTCTATAATGAAGAATATAGTCCGTACAATCGTAGGGACGTCTCAGATAATCTGATTGACATTCGATCGAACAGCAAAAAAAAACATTGGTGATCAATCTTTTCCTTGGAAGTCGGTTGAGATTGATCACCCTGTATAAACAGGAACCGTACTTTATTCGGTGAGATAGATTTGAAGTTACAGGTAGGTAGGATGTCACGATATATCCACCAAAGATAGGATGTTGCGCACAAGTGGGCGGTCCTTATTTTGACGTGCAACGTCACTCACAGAGTTGTTTAGAGCCTTGACTATGCTGACGGTTTGTTTTTCGGCGTTTTTAAATCTTTTTTTATCAATTTTACGTAGTTTATAGACGATATTTGGTTGCCAAAGTGATAAAAATGCGATGTGTTGTTGTGGGATGTGATTCCGACATCCAATCTAAACAGAATCCGTGCAAAACCATTAAGTTTTTTAGTTTTCCTAAAGACCCTAACCTAAGCAAGTAGTGGTTGCCTCTTACCAAGAGGAAAGACAAAGTTAATATAAAAAATGATGTAATTTGATTCAAACATTTCTGTGAAAGTGATTATAATAGTTATTTACTATACAAGTGCGATAAAAGCATCATTAATATACGTGTGTGTAAGTTACAAACGAGTGCGTAGCACGAGTTATGTAAGCACACAAGTATATTAATGATACATTATTACACATGTATTGTACAAAATTTTATCTACAACTGCCTAAAATTGAGAAAAGTGCATTAAGAGAAATGTCAGATGTGTCAGTTTCAAAAATATTTTAGTAAGCAAATATCATTATGTCATTCATTTGACACTATGTCAGTTAGGTAATGAAGTCATTATACCACTCAGTTAAGTAATGAAGCCATTACATAACTGAGTGGTGTAATGAGTTTCATTACCTAATGGAGATAGTATCAAATGAGTGACGTAATGAGATACCTATCCCACTGTAGTAGATAAAGTTAATTTAAAACATACTCTCTTGGGTTACACCCCTAAAAATTATCGTGGACTGAAAGATGACTCAATTCTTACGCAAAATTTATGCCAATCCGTTTCATTGCCTTCGACATCTGGGGCTGGGAAACAGCGAAAACTTGTTTATAAGAAAAGGCAAAGGGCTCAACTTATTAAAGACATACTGATGACCAAAGACCAAAGAGATTAAGAAGTCTATACATGGTTAATTTTGTTTTTGTAATGCGTTTATATTTTTATTTTCATCATATAAATAAAGGAGAACGATCCAAACGTGTGTGTCACGACAATTGCAGACGCGATGCCCCCATTTGCGTTTACATGCATTTCACCGTCGCCTCGATTTCGCGACCGGGACGGAGCCCCGAGTGTCCCCCTGGAGAGGGGCGGAGCCCCCAGGGCCCCTTGAAGAGGAGCGGAGCCCCGATGGCTCCCTTGGAGAAGGGCGAAGTCCCGGGGGCCCCCTTGGAGAGGTGCCGAGCGCTAAGGGCCCCCTTGGAGAGGGGCGAAGCCCCGTGAGCCCCCTTGGAGAGGGACGAAGCTCCGGGGCCCCCTTGGAGAGGGGCGAAGTCCCGAAGGCCCCCTTAAAGAGAAGCGGAGTCCCAAGGGCCCCTTGGAGAGGGGCGAAGTCCCAAGGGCCCCCTTGGAGAGGGGCGAAGTCCCAAAGGCCCCCTTAAAGAGAAGCGGAGTCCCAAGGGCCCCTTGGAGAGGGGCGAAGCCCCGTGAGCCCCCTTGGAGAGGGGCGAAGTCCCGGGGCCCCCTTGGAGAGGGGCGAAGTCCCGAAGGCCCCCTTAAAGAGAAGCGGAGTCCCAAGGGCCCCTTGGAGAGGGGCGAAGTCCCAAGGGCCCCCTTGGAGAGGGGCGAAGTCCCAAAGGCCCCCTTGAAGAGAAGCGGAGTCCCAAGGGCCCCTTGGAGAGGGGCGGAGACCCGATGGCTCCCTTGGAGAAGGGCGAAGTTCCGGGGGCCCCCTTGGAGAGGTCCCAAGTGCCAAGGGCCCCCTTGGAGAAGGGCGAAGCCCCGAGGGCCCCCTTGGAGAGGGGCGGAGTCCTAAGGGCCCCCTTAGAGAGGGGCGAAGTCCCGAGGACCCCCTTGAAGAGAAGCGGAGTCCCAAGGGCCCCTTTGGAGTGGGGCGGAGTCCCCGAAACCCCAAAGGCCCCCTTAGAGAGGGGCGGAACTCCTGGAGCCCCGTGGGCCCTTTTAGAGAAGGGCGAAACCCCTGGAGCCGCGAGGGCCCCCTTGGAGAGGGGCGGAGTCCAGTTAACCCCCTTGGAGAGGGGCGGTTTTCCGAGGGCCTCCTTGGAGAGGGTCGAAGCCCCCTTGAAGAGGGGCGAAGCCCCGGGAGCTTCCTTCTTTGGTCTAATCCTAAAACTGGTGGTAAATTGAATAGAATAGACCGCGCAATAGCGCGCGCAGCTCCGTTTATATACAAATAATAACTTAAATTTTGTTTGTAATTGTTTATATTTTTATTTTAAATATGTATTTTTCTATACATATTTAATGTTTATTGTTTAGTTTTAAGGTCTTAATCAAGTTATAGATGTTTTTTTCTAATGTTTAGGGCATCTACATTCATTTTCTTTGTGTTTACAAATTAAATAAGTTTTACAACTTCTATGTGAGAATTACGCAATTTTATACCCCTTTGTTATCCGCTTACCAAACCAATTTTGTTGCTTCCCCCCTCCCCCAACCCAATTTTTGTTATATTAGCGTCCTTGATTGTGTGTGTGTGTATAAACTGCATAAATAAAACCTTACATTTAAAACCATGTATTATTATGTTAATTTTTGTGCATATTATAATACCCTTCAATAGACTTTTTTATAGTAAATTTTTGCTTTAAAAAATAGTACATGTGCAATTTTAGTCTATCTTGCACGGTTCTCCCAAGATTCGTGGTGAAAACCTTAAAGAAACGAATTTTGCAGTAAAAGTAATGCGTTTAGCAGCACAGTTACGCGCAATTAAGACATTTTATATTTTTAAGTTATAAAATAAACCATAACAAACATTTTTTATATTAGACATTTTTGTGTAACTGTGAAAATAAACGCGTTACATATAAAAAACGCACAAATTCGGTATCCCCGTAATGGAAATCACTCTGCGAGTGACGTCATGCGCGGGGCAGACGAAAACTGAACACGGGAGCATCCGGCCCTGGTAGGATGTGATTGATCAAGTTGGGTTGAATAAGTGGTTTTAAAAATCATAATTTATTACAGAACTCGTACAAAATAAGCAATGGTTGAAAATACAAGGTGGCGCAAAAGTCCTCACTCGATTTCCTAAGGCAGTAACTTTGTTTGTAAATGAAAAGAATTGGTTCTGTTTGTTGATTATGTTTATTTAGACGTTTAATTTTTTTTCCATTAAGTCTCGAAGACAATATCGGTCAAGTGGACACCGCCAGAGTTGATGAAAATTCGGGCTCGTTTCATGACTTTTCTCAAAACTTCTGGCGATAAATTCTCCACGTTTAGTCAGATGTTTTCTTTTAAGGCCACCAAGGTCTGTGGCTTGTTCGTATAGACCCGTGACTTTAGAAAACCCCAAAGAAAGAAGTCTGGAACGGTCAAATCGGGCGATCTTGCGGGCCAGTGCAGATCTCCAAAATGAGAGATGAAGTGGTCGGGAAAAGCTTGCTTCAGAATATCCACTGTCGTTCATGCTGTGTGTGCGGTTGCACTTATAAGAGAACATCTTTAAGTCTTTCACCAAAATTTGCTGTAAAGACCGTCTACCGATGCCCAAGTGCGTGGCCCGTCGTCTGATGGATGTTTGAGGGTCCTCTTGGACATCTGCAGCCACAGCAGCGATATTCTCGACCGAACGGCTACTCCGGGGCCGGCCACGTCTGAAACTGTCCCGTATTGAGCCAGTCTCCTCGAGGCGAGTGGCTAAACGCCACAGTGTTTGCACATTTGATGCGACACGACCAGGGAATCGACAACAAATTTGACGTGCAGCCAAAAGCACTGACCGATTATTTGTCAAAAACATTGACACAAATTATTTCGCGTTTTTGAGGAGTATAGCGATCCATGGTTTGCAAAAATGAGACTTCCGATAGGGTGATTACTTTTGCGTCACCTGTTATACATAATAAGTATTACCTAACGAAGAAATAAACTTTAAAAACAAACAATTCATGAGTAGATACCTTTTACATATCACTTGTTAGTGTTCTTTGACATCAATATTGTGCTTAAAGATATATTTCATACAGGGTGTCTCAAAATTGACGCCTGTGCTTCTGCGATCTGATTTAGGGGGTTAAAAGAAATCAAAAATGAAGAGTGGAAAATTTTCCTATTGTCATTTCTTATGGAGTCCAAATTGTTGAGATCAATACTAGATGCCCCGTGGTTCGTTTCCAATAACACGATACACAATGACCTCAAAATCAAATTTGTGAATGAAGTCATCCCTCAGAAAAGCTCTATCCATCATGCTCGACTCGAATTCCACAACAATCCACTCATAGAACCCCTACTACTAAGAAAAGACAACAAACGACTTAAGAGAAAACAGCCAATCGACTTGCTGTAAGAATCTGAGGTGTCGCCGCTGGACGAAACCTCATCATGCCATCCCTCGCCATTCATAACATTAGCTTATAGAATTCTTGTATTCTGATTACTGATTAAATTACTAAATAAAAAAAAAATTATGGAGTTATTGATGAAAATGTAAATAATAACTATTATCGTCAGGTCGCTCCAATTTGTAGTGTAACATAATTCAATAAGGTGGCTATGGCGATGTTAAAAATTTATTAATTGTTCTGTCATATTGATAAGTATTATTTTCTTCGGTTTTGTGTGATACTATTGTAATCGTGATTACGTCGAAATGTTTTTTGTTGATAACTCGATAACAAAAAACAAACGGAAAAATTTTCCACCCTTCATTTTCGATTTCTTTTAGTCTCCTGAATCAAATCTCAGAAGAACAGGCGTCACCCTATATATAGCCCCTTTAGGGGCTATAATTTTATACAATACTTACTGCCCTCTACTGTTGGAGGTAGCAAGATTTCTAGTTTTACCATAACCACTGGCCAGCTTCATTCATACCCGCTGACGCATGGTCATTTACTAATACTATTGCAATATAATCTCAAACTTCTCAAAAAATTTTCTATCCCGTCGACTTTTCTTATGCCCTGCACTCTTAATTCGATTACTTCTACTTCATTGTTTTTTCCATCATCACTGTTGCGTATATTTGAACTTATAACACTAAAAGTCCTGCTTTCTACTTCGCTTAATTTTCAATGACATCCCAAATCTGAGTTTTCAAAAATTCAGTTAGAGAACTCTGACGTAGAACCATACATCATTATTGTAATTGCTTATTTGGAATTGTATTTTCAGGGTATTTAGTTCCTCTCATGCAGATGCAAAGTTTTTTTCCAAATTATCGAAATATTTCTTCATGATTGCTGGAGAAACAGCAGCCGCAGCCTTACCAGGAGTGTTTTGTTTAAATCGCGGTTCTGTTCCACCAAGTTTATCGAGGAAGCTTTTAACAAACATCTTTAAACCAAAACAAGAAAGAAAAAACCTCAATTGGGGCACCTCAAAATGCCACCAATTATCATCTTCACTTCTTCTTGAATGAAGACTGTTTGACCTCCTGTTTTTTTATTCTCCTACCATGGTACTTATTGTGCAATGTACCATAGGCCACCTTGTACTTTTTAGCCGTTTTACATAAAAGGTGCGATAGGTAAGCATAGTGTAACACACGACTTCCAGGATTGGACAGTGTCATTATTGAGGTTGAAGTAGTCAACGTTTCGCCCACTTTTGCAAGGGGCTTCATCAGGAGAAAAAGCAAAAGAGCACGGTAACTCAGCGTGTAAACCACGTCAGAGGCGAAACTCCTCTAACGATCGGAAGGAGAAAAGCAAGAATTTATAGGCAAATAATAATAATAATAATAATAATAAATTCTCTTTATTTTTAAGTTGGCGAAGTTCAGCTAGAGCTGTTCTTACACTTAACCAACTACAATAGAAATAAATACAATTAACAATTTTTACGTGTTTCAAATTTTAACTGATGTTTACTTAAAAATAAGCACATAACAAAAAAGTAGATTAGTAAGACGAATAGGTTTTTGATCATCTATTGAACAAGTAATCCCGTAAATGAATTTTGAATTTTGTCATTGGATATTGTTTTATATCGTGCGGAATAGTATTATAGCATTATAAACAGTAGCAGCATTGAAAATAAATAAAAATGCCGTCGCCGTTCAGCAAGTGCCGTCGTGGTTCAGTGGTTGTGGGCAGGGCTTAGGAATTAGTAGTTTCCACATAGAAGGAAAGGGAAAGCCTTCGTCCCGATTGAGATTCTTAGGGTGTTTGTAAATCTCAATGGCTTCGCGAATCTTTATGCTAAAGAAGAATGGGAATTTGCAGATAATATAAGTTTCATCAAAAAGGATCTTATGGCCGGTATCACGTTGGTGTTCTGCGATAGCTGATGATGAAAGGAGACTTGAGACAGCGCTGGTGCTCAGAGATGCGTCTTTTCACTAAACGTCCTGTTTTACCAATGTATACAGCATTATAAGAGCAAGGAACTCTATAGACACCTTAGATGACATTGATCTTTAGGTGAAGGAAAACCTGAGAGATTTTGCTCGGGGGTTTGAATACTGTTTTAATGTTTTGTTTTTGAAGAAACTTTCCTATGCAGTCGGTGACTTGGTGGATATAGGGAACAACGACTATTGCTGCAGGAGGGTCAGTTTTTGGAGATTTGGGTGGCCGTGGATGAAGATGCTGATTGATGGCAGACTGTATGACCTTAGCACGGTAACCGTTGTTCCTAAGAGCTTTCCAAATGTGGTTTAATTCAGCGTGATGTTACGCTCATTTTGTCGTTTTGCATGCAATATTTGAAATAATTAATTAGATTCTACTATTCACATTTATTTCCTAAATTACAATACATTTTCCCTAAATGGTTAGGCAACCCTATTAACATCATTCTCAATATCTGAATAAGGTACTGTTCTATGCTTATCAGCTTAAACCACACTTTGCATTTCTCAGTTTTTCTGATGGGCCACTTTCAAATTTTGGAACTCTTGATAAGTTGAATTAGACTGTTTTTGGCAAATTTCTCGGCCATTTCCTTGCCAGTCCTGTTTCGTGTAAGTTGGATCACTCCTTATGGGGTCCCTCTCTCATCGGCTTTGGTAGCCAACTTCATTTTCGAAGGATCTGAGAGGCATCGTAACCCCCATGGAATGTTCCGGTAATTTGGATTATATTACCGGCATTTGCTACGTCGGTTTACGATTTGATTGGAGGGCCCTGCTCTGCGCGCTGGACTGAACGATTTGGCTACTTTACATCTTAAGGTTTGTTGCCTACGGTTTCCTCCTTTTAGCGCCGTAATCTACCTGGAAATTTGTATTTTTAGCCCTCTTTTACTACCCTGGAAATGTGGTTTTACTTGGAATGGTTCTCCGTATTGGTGTAATTGGTTCCGTCTGGGACATGCAGTGCATTTGCGAGCCGGCGTTTCGCCCGTTCCTGCGGCTGAGGTTTGCTGCCATTCCCCTGCGATCGCCGCATTGTAACTACTAACAAGGCTCATCTGCAGCTTGTTACGAGGCCGTGTCCATGGCCAGCGAACTGCCTTGTTGCCACGTCCACCAGCTCTGCACCACGTGCCGTGTGTATCTGAGAGGTTTTTGTAGTGCTTTAGTTATGTATTGTTTGATTAATTTGAGCTTATAAGTATGACCTTTTTTAGAATTGCTATATTAGTATTTTGTGCTTACTTGAGTCATTAGATTTTTGATTATTTGGTACTATACTTACCCGGTTGTTGTGCAGCCACTTTTAGATTTTTTTGATTTGTGTTGCGGCTGCTTTAGTAATAACTTTTGTTCATGTGTTTTTCACGCGTAACAGCCTAGTGCATTGACATCAATTTGAGTTTGACCTTCTGTCAAAATTTTTGTGCTGCGGCTATGCTGCCGCTTATGGGATTTTTACTGAGTTTATTTAGCTGCCCGTTTCTAAATTCATTGTCAAGTTTAGGGTTTAGTTTAGAATAACCTCAATTACTGACTTGGAGCTTATCAGAACACCTTATGAATTTCTTATAGGTCCTAGCTCCCCTGTGAGATCTCATAAACTGCAGGTATCGCCCCGCCTAAATTTTGTTTGCAGTAAAGTCAATTTATTAAGCCAACTCTCGGGGTTGAATGTTGGGCTACTTTATGCTTGCGCTATTCGCACTCCTTGTATTGCAATCCGCTTAACGGAGTATATTTGAGTATTTAGAGCTTTGTGTGTTTTGATCATAGGTTAATTTAATCATGCCACGTGTTGTGTCGATCTCCGCGTCACAGTAACCTCCACTGTATTTATGATCTGGACGCTTAACTAGGTGGTTACTAAGCTTCTAACGCCCTTCTGGCTAGTCTTGAATTACGTAGCACTATTAGTTGTTTTATAGGTCAACTTATGATATTTATTTGTGAGAACATGTATTGGCTGTGATATATTTATATTGCTTGTTGATTTGTTTTATATGTATATGTATATTGGTGGTATATGTCTTGTATGAGTTTATTGTTATTGCACTATAGAACCAAATTCTGAATAAATATTGTTACTAGTTATTGGTTATACTGTTTGGTTTATCTGGAATATCATTACTTTGGAGAGGTCCGATCCAAGGATTTGTCTACGTCGAGGACCTGGTGTACTCTCCCATAGTTATGTTGCAGCTTTGCTGGAACTCCGACCCTCTCGACTAGTTAGCCAACCTAGGCCGATATTTATTATTACAACTTTCACCAACAGGTAAGGGCCACCCTTCGCCATCCTTTGTTATACAGTGTACATTATCGGATTGGGATATGGAAACAGCCCGGTGTACAAGCGAATTGATAACGGAAAGTTTTTGTGTAGGATGATGGTGGGAATCGGCATGTAGATAGCAATTATCAAATCAAATCAATTTGATTTGATAACAATTGTTTGGAAACGCTATTGAGATCGTACCTCGTCTGGTGAATGCATCCACGACGTAAAGCAAGGCTAGTGCGACGAAGGATTTTTTAAGAAGAGTGCGTTGAAATGTGATGTTTGACTTTAAGAAAAGAAGATATGATTTTGTTGACACAACAACGGGAAAGAAACGCTAAAGTGCAAAAGAGTTTAGATGACTTATATCAAAGTTTGGAAAAGGTGGACGCTTTAAGAGAAATATCCTCCCCGTAGGGATTATTGAGATGATTTTAGACTTTCACAGTCATTGTCATTAAGTAACAAATCCCAACATATCCCAACCCAATAATGTCCACACTGAATTAAACCACATTCGGAAAGCTCTTAGGAACAATGGTTACCGTGCTAGGGATATACAGTCTGCCATCAATCACCATCTTCATCCACGACCACCCAAACCTCCAAAAACCGATCCTCCTGCAGCAATAGTCGTTGTTCCCTGTATCCACCAAGTCACCGATTGCGTAGGAAAGTGTCTTTGAAAACAAAACATGAAAATATTCAAACCCCCGGTCAAAATCTCCAGGTTCTTCCTTCACCTAAAGATAAATGAAACACTATGTCATCTAAAGGTGTTTATAGAGTCTCTTGCTCTTGTTATGCTATACGCATTGGTAAAACAGAAGGTTCAGTGAAAACTCGCATCTCTAAGCACAAGCGCCGTTTCAAGTCGGGACTCCTCTCATCATCAGCCATCGCCGAACACCAATGCGATACCGGCCATAAGATCATTTTTGATGAAGCTTCCACTATCTGCCAATCCCCATTTTTCTTTAGCAGAAAGATTCGCGACTGCACCTGCCCACCTGCTGAACCTCGACGGCATTTGCCTATAAATTCTCGCCTTTCTTCTTTCGATTGTTAGAAGAGTTTCGCCTCTGGCGTGGTTTACACTTTTACCCATATGCATAGTCGTTCGCCAGCGACTCGCCAGAGTTTCGTTATGAATAGTATGTTGGCGGCACTGTACATCGATGTCAAATTCGAAGTTAGCCGGTTAGATTTTGTCTCATTTCTGTCAAAACTGACGGAAAACCTAACCTGATAACCTCGAATTTGATATAGACTTACAGTGCTGCCAACATACTGTTCATAACGAAACTCCGGCGACTCGCCGGCGAGCCGCTGGTGAACGATTATGCATACGGGTGTTTGAGTTGCCTTGCTCTTCTGCTCTTTCTCCTGAGGAAGCCCCTTACGAAAGTGGGCGAAACGTTGCGTCCTTCGAGCTCACACGGTCCAATCCCGGAAGTCGTTTGTTACTTAATGACAGTGGCCGTGAAAGTCTCCGAAATCATAGATAAGCATATCTTTATATAGGTACCTATATAATTCTTCTGTACGAGTGTATTTCACTGAACTCCTAAACGACTGGACCAATTTTGATGAAATTTTGTGTGTTTGAGTGGGTCCCTGAATGGTTTAGATTCACAATTGGACCTGGTAGGTGGCGCTGCAATCGGTTTCTAGAAATTTCTTTTTTATTTTTTGACGATTTTTTAATTTTTTTAAAGATTTCTCGCATATCAGAACATATAACCCCAAAACTTTACCCCCCCCCCCCCCACCACCCCCAATATTTTTTAAAATGAAAGAAATCGTAAATTCGAATATCGAAAAAATGTTTTTCTACGGTCACCTCTAAAACTGACTATTAAGAGCTCACTGTCAATGCGAAAAGTTAGCGATTCACACATTTTTACTTCCTTTTACAATAAAGGAAGTATTGGATTCACCCCAAAAATTCGAAATTGAGTTTTTAACAGATCTTCACGTTTTAGAGTCTCCTGAACCCAAAAGACATATTTTTTTCATTGGTCTGTCTGTCTGTCTGTGTGTGTGTCTGTCTGTCTGTCTGTCTGTGAACAGAATATCTCAAAAACGAAAAGAGGTATGGAGTTGAAACTTCATATATAAGTTTTGTGTACTATGTAGATGAGACAGCAAGCTTTTCAAGAAAATTGCATAACCGGAAGTAGGTGTTTACTCTTGTGATTTTTCAGTTTTTTTCTTTTTTTTTAAAAACGGCTCTAACGATTTTTTTTAAACTTTACATTTTTACTACATTTTTAATGCGTATTGATGTGAGATAGGTAATTTTCCAGTTGAATACTTCTAAAGTGGGTTTCTTTTGTTTTTTTTTTCTATTTTTTTTATTAACTCCTATTTTAAATAAAACACCCGGTATATTATTACATTTTTGAATTCACCTTGAAATTCTAGAAAAAATTTGTCTCTTCAACTAACGCTCTATTTTGTACCGTTTTTGTAGAATTTGTAATTTTTGAAAATTTTTGACAAATGGTTAAAAATTAAAAATGAAATTTTTGACTAATTATAAGATCACTGTAAAAGGAAGTTGTGTGAGTGTATCACACCAGATTTTTTCCCTAGTAACCATTTTAACATCGCAACCACGTAAACAATGTCTTAATGAAATAATCGCGTCACTTCATTTTACTTTACGCATCGCCATGGCTAACCTGATTATTATTGTAATTCGTCATTTTTCTGGAACTGGCTAAAATTATTGACAATTGCATCACGGCGCTTCCATCATCACGCAACAGTTTTATTGAGTTTTAAAGAGTTTTTGTGAAGTTGAAGATGGAATCTGAAGATAATTGCACCCCGCCTGAAGTATTTGAAGCGGCCCAGACAGCAACCAAATGAGTTGTTGCCGGCCAAACCGCGCGGCCTTTATGAACGGCGCTACGACGACTTCATCAAATGGTGTGAATCGAAATTTCAATTATTTAACAATTTTGTCGTTTATTTAGGACCGTAGAAAAAATGTTGTATGTATTTCGAGTGTAAAGAGCCATTTTGGTATTCGGTTGCTTTTTCGCGCCTCGCTATCGCTCGGCACGAAACTCGCATCCTCATACCAAAATGACTCTCTTTACACACTAAATACATAAAGGGTGCTAATAAAACGTTTAGTATTTAATCCAGTTTTATTCAGTAAACAAATATGTGTGTTCAGTAATCAACTAATTTCTGCAAAGTATAAAAACCCGAATGGTTAGTAAAATATTGCAAATTGCACAACAAAAAATTTAAAATGGCCGGTAAAATATGCACGGTATTTTATTATATTTCGTACAGTTTAAAACGCATATTAAACAAATAGAAGATGCACAGTAATTTATTTGAATTTGCACAGTAAAAATAATAAACGTTCAGTAACAGCGACTTCCTTTACCGGCTGGATATTTGAGGCTAGGTTTTGGGTTAGGTAATAATAAAGTGGGCTAAACAGCAGAAAAATATAATTCTAGAAAATGAGACAGACGGTACAAGTAATAACAATAATAGCTACATTATTCCTGCTGGTTATGCGACTCATGTAGAAGAATTTGGTGCGACAAAAAAGGATGTTCTCTGAATGTCATTTTTTTGGCACTGGTCTATTATGATATGTTTTTCGGACTTTTTCCACTGTCTAGGGTGTAAACCACACAACGTTTCGGGAGTTTTGATCTACTCCCGTCTTCAGGTGTTCCTGGTTAGTCTTGAGAAGGACTGATATTGTACGTTTTTCAACGTAAATTTGTGCCTCCCCCGGGGTTTGAACCCGGGACCGCTGATCGTTGTGATTACTACTCTGCCACTCTAACCACTAGGCCACCAGGGCGCCCTGGAAAAAGTCCGAAAAACATATCAAAAATATACGGTACCCCCCCACCCAAGAAAAGCGCCCTTCCGTGCTTTCCAATAATACTTCGACATTCAACATCACTCTGTTTCACCAATACATTGAAATGTTATGAACCAGCTATTTATAAAAAAAAAACCCTAAAAAATTTTTTTTTGCCGACGACCATACTTCAAAAGTTGATGTTGCCTTCATTTTCGGATGACCTATCGTATGAAAACGATCCAAGACTTCAGGAAGGTTCCTGGCGACCGGAACCGTGTACGTGTACACATACGAACATACATACCCCGCACAGCACGTTTAGGCACCCCCCAATACGGGGGAGGGATCTAGTGGTCTGGTGTCTTCACCAAAAGATCCGCACAACCGAGACGGTGATTTGATATAGTGGGTTCATTAGTCGGTTGGCACGAATTTTAGAGATATTTGACTCAGAGTGGTTTTCGATATGGGGGAATTTCAATACTTCATACACTTCGTGTCGAAGTAATATGTGCCTGGCCTGTAGCTGCCCCAAAAACGTTCTGGTATATCAAGTCCGCTTTTCATGACCATCTACCTACAGAAAAAAATGTTGATTTGTACTCGAAACAAGCAGATTCGAGTACCTTTTTGTCATCATAAGGTGTGTTAACTCGAGTTTCAAGATAGCCCATGTATCCCACACCTACAGCAATGGCAAAACAAGTAAAACCTATGAAGTGCTTCCAGTAGGACAAAATGCCAGTGATTTTGAAGGATATAGCTACAAATACAGCATTAATATATTACATACGGTTATGTGCCAAGATATGTAACATCCCTTTTTGTACTCATGACTTCAAAATTCTCCCGTTCATTCCCGATGCGCCGAAACTTACTTTTCCCGCACTGCGGTGTTTTTTACTTTCCAACAAAAACTAGGGGAATTTGTTTTCTGTAAATTTTTATAATAAACTCGGCTGCGCGCGCTATTGCTCGGTCTATTCTATTCAATTTACCACCAGGTTTTTGGCCTATTACTTTGGTCCATCTCCAAGGGGGTCCTCGGGGATTCGCCTCTCTCCAAGGGGGCCCTCGAAGCTCCGCCCATCTCCAAGGGGGCCCACGGGGCTCCGGCCATCTCCAAGGGGGCCCTCGGGCCTCCGCCCCTCCCCAGGGGGCCCTCGGGATCCGCCCATCTCCAAGGGGGCCCTCGGGGCTCCGTCCCTCTTCAAGGGGGCCCCAGGGGCTCCGCCCATCTCCAAAAGGGCCCTCGGGCCTCCGCCCCTCTCCAGGGGGCCCTGGGGCTTTGCCCACATCCAAGGAGGCCTTCGGGGCTCCGCCCATCTCCAAAAGGGCCCTCGGGCCTCCGCCCCTCTCCAGGGGGCCCTCGGGCTTTGCCCATCTCCAAGGAGGCCTTCGGGGCTCCGCCCCTCCCCAGTGGGGCCCTAGGGGCTTTGTCCCTCTCCAAGGGGGCCCTCGGGGCTCCGCCCATATCTAAGAAGGCTCTCGGGGCTCCGCCCCTCTCCAAGGGGGCCTTCGGGACACATACGTGTGGATCGTTCTCCTTTATTATACAGAGGATTGTCCCTCGTTGGTTTAATTGCGCCTGCAAACACCAGAGGCTGTAAACGTCGACAAAAGCTGACAGGTGCGTAGATAAAAGTTTAGTGATTTGTGCTGTCAGCTCAGTAAATTAGTAAAACACTAAATAATAATTTTTTTTTCTATAGCACATGTTAAAGTGTGCTTTTATCAACTCAAAACAAAAGGTCAAGTTTTACTTTAACAGCAAGGGTAGATAAAGTAGCACTTTAACATCAAGGATAGATAAAGTAATTTAATTTTCTAACTTTTGTTTAAATTAAATATGACAGCTTCGTATTATCGTACCAACCCAATCTAGCTACTGACATTTTGAAATGTGATTGACTGTCATTATTTTCTTTTGAAATTGTTAAAGTTCTTGCTATAGAAAAAAATATTGTATTATACACGACGATAAAGTTATTTCTATCCACTCTTGAATCATTAACGTCTCGACTTCGTCTCGACGTTAAACGATTCACTCGTGGATAAAATTTTACTTTATCGTCTTGTATAATAAATTACTATATTTTTTAAAATATTTTCAGTTATTCGTTACAAAAAACATTGTACCTATCTCCTTCGGGAAGAATTTTCCCGAATTCGCACTACATGCAGCACTCCCTTCGGTCGTGCTGCAAACAAAGTGCTCATTCGGGAAAATTACCTTCCCGAACTTGTTAGGTAAATAACTATTTTCGAGCTATCTTCTTCTGTAATACAGCATACGAATATACTCTAGCCTTGTTGCTATTGCGAGTAGAGCACTCTAGATATAGAACACATGTTTTATTTTGTTTTTCAAAAACGTATATTTTTGACTATTCAATTCACCTGCCATCTGTCAAAAAGTAACCAATGAAAATCCAGAATTCTGACGTTTCTTGACCAATCAAAAAAATATCAGTGGATATATCTTCCTAGAAGGTATACAAGTGACTATTTTTAACAAATGCTATTTTTATTAGAAAAAGTCATTATTAGTGTTCTGTTACTATAGAAATTGCGTAGTTTGTTACTAGATTTACTGAAAACTAATTTGAAAAAATAGTTTGGTTCATTAAATAGTCCCTTGAATACCATTCTTAGTCAAAGCTAAGTAGATTATTTTTGCGGTGGTATCACTACTCATGTCCATTGCGCTTTGGATTAGGACTCGTGCTATCGCACTCGTCCTAATCGTACCAAAGCGCAATGGACATTCGTGACACCACCGCAAAAATAGTCGACATGACTTTGACTACTCATGGTATTATAAGTGACTAGCAGACCAGTGAGACAAATGTCTCATTTAAAAAAACAAAAAAGACCGTTTTTCAAATAGAACGCGTATTAAATAAAAACTGTACCCAGTCCTGGAAGGTGTCAAAGTGGTTGCCTAACCGATAGAGGTTTTAAGGCGCAGAGGGTCGCAGCTCCGTTTGGCTGCGGGAACAGTTTTTATTTAATACGCGTTCTATTTGAAAAACGGTCTTTTTTGTGATTTCTCGAAAACCGGAAGTGTCACGTGACTGAAATTCGGTTCCTTACCTGACATGACCATTCCAAACATATAACTTTAATAAGTTTTTTCTCTATCTCTTACGGTTTGGCTGCTGAAACAGCGTCCCGGACGGACCAGCGTCCCGGACGGACGGAGATCACGTGATTTCTCGAAAACCGGAAGTGTCACGTGACTAAAATTCGGTTCCCAACCTGACATGACCATTCCAAACATATAACTTTCATAACTTTTTTCTCTATCTCTTACGGTTTGACTGCTGAAACAGCGTCCCGGACGGACCAGCGTCCCGGACGGACGGAAATCACGTGATTTCTCGAAAACCGGAAGTGTCACGTGACTGAAATTCGGTTTCTTACCGTACATGACCATTCCAAACATATAACTTTAATAACTTTTTTCTCTATCTCTTACGGTTTGGCTGCTGAAACAGCGTCCCGGACGGACCAGCGTCCCGGACGGACGGAAATCACGTGATTTCTCGAAAACCGGAAGTGTCACGTGACTGAAATTCGGTTCCTGAGCTGACATGACCATTCCAAACATATAACTTTAATAACTTTTTTCTCTATCTCTTACGGTTTGGCTGCTGAAACAGCATCCCAGACGGACCAGCGTCCCAGACAGACAAGTCTATTATATATATGGATTATTGCGCCTTGTTAGGAATGACACATAAAATGTCAAACTCAAACATTTATTGTGTAAACGTCTTAATCACATCTAAATTACATATTTCATTTCATTCTTGACATGCATTGCCTACCACAGGTAGCGTAAGTAGTATTAAAAACGCCTTAGAAATTCTAACATGCATATCCTTTACCAAAAGATGAAAACTAGGTAGTTGGAACCAATTGGTTACAATGTATTTGTTAGAAATTGAAAATACATGATTCCTTAGTGTCAGTTTGACATTTCTATCATGACATATAACATCTTAACAATTTAAATTTTGGTGCTTTTGCTTCAGGGTTGGCAGCGCAATTGGAACAAATATAAATAGGTACGGCTATCGCCTTAAAAATCTGGTACACCAAAAACATTAGCAGGTTAGGTTTTGTGTCAGTTTCTGTCAAAACTGACGGAAAACCTAACCTGATAACCTCGAATTTGACATAGACTTACAGTGCCACCAACATAGTGTGGACGTAACTTATGTTATTTTAGTTGTATTCACAAAGGGAAAATTTTTTTGGTGTGGGTTAAAAGTAATCATATCTTATGTAAGTAAAAAGATTGACAGACGCTTTCGCGGGTGGTAAGTTTACCCCAGATTCACATAAAGTTGCATAATAAACTTAACTATTTACTGTAAAATATCGAGAGATCCAAAAAAACTGATCCTCAGCGGGCCGTGGAAATTCAAACGTGTAAATAAAAAGTTGGTGGCACTGTAAGTCTGTCAAATTCGAGATTACCAAGTTAGATTTTGCGTCAGTCTGTGTTTTCCGTCAGTTTTGACACAGACTGACGCAAAATCTAACCTGCTAACCTCGAATTTGACATAGACTTACAGAGTTACCAACATATTATTCCTAGGTTTGTGTCAGTTTTGACACATTATTTTTTTCCGCCCTTCAAGGACACAAGGGGGCTAAAACCACCACCGCAGGCTTGCCAGACTTCGGATTCTCTTCTCAGTATATTCAAGGGAACCTTCCATAACAGTTACAGACTTGTTAAAAATACTGTAATATATCCGTCGCTGGCTCTTGGACTATAATTTCTTCCGAACAAACTAACTCATAGTAAAAAAAATATATAAACAAAAATAAAACTATTTTTATTTCAAACAACAAAATTCAAGAAGTTTAAATTAGTTCTTCTGCAAAGAGCCTGCCTTTGACGTATTAGTGCTAGTACTCTGAACAACCCATTTAATTTTTAAACGCAGTTCTTCAAATCGTTAGTTGTAGTGAAAACGACTTTCCAGAGGAAATTTTCGGCATTTCTGTCTGAGCTTCACAAAATTCCATACTTCTGAAATGGTCAACGGGAAGAATATCGCAGCTAGATCTACTAGTTCTGCAATTTATTTAAATGAATAATCTGGATAGTCATTAGCGGTAATACAAACCTCTTTTAAATTCCTGTCTTCGTTGGGAACATTAAGCCTTTTGTGCTTTTGGGGAGAAACACATCCAAAGTTTCCAAAATTTTAAATAACTCCATGTAACGTTGATAACGATGAAGAACGCCTATTCCCAAATGTTGTGAAAGAATTTTGAATTTCCCCGACTGTTGGACCCTGATAATACCATTTTACAATTTGCACTGTTCCGTTGCTTCGTAGTTATCGATTTTAAAGATAGAAAAGACAGCAGATATTATCTACTCACAAAATACGCGAACTGTCAAAGTCAAACCATTGCTGCTGCTGCTGTTGGCGCTCTTGTCTTTACCGCCGCTTTTGTTGTCTACTGTCTACTCCACTGCTTATTTGACTTCTTCGCTGCCGGGCCATTTTCAGGTTATGTTACGGAAAATTCATAAGTTTAGCGGATTGCAAACATATTACGGTGAGTCCTATAAATTTGACTAGGATGTATGACGTGCTTTATTTATTTATGTTGACTTACGTGGATTTATGATTTTATCAAAGTGTCAATATAACCTTATCTTTGACAAGCAATACCTCAGGTACTGTCGTGAATTCGACGGAACCTAAGCTACTGACTATTCAATTCACCCGACAAAAAGTGACCAATGAAAATCGAGAATTTGACGTTTCTTGACCAATTAAAATATATCAGCAGAAGGCGAGGTTTTAGTGTTGTATGAAAAAGGTCAGAAAGTGCCATATCTTTGGTTTTTGCCTTCGACCATACCTCAAAAGTTGATGTTGCCTTCATTTTCGGACGCCCTATCGTATGAAAAAGATCCAAGACTTCAGGAAGGTTCCTGGCGACCGGAATCGTGTACACATACGAACATACATCCCCCGCACAGCACGTTTAGGCGCCCCCCAATACGAGGGAGGGGTCTAGTGGACTGGGGTCTTCACCAAAAGATCCGCACCGCCGAGACGGAGATTTGATATAGTGGGTTCATTAGTCGGTTGGCACGAATTTTAGAGATATTTGACTCAGAGTGGTTTTCGATATGAGAGAATTTCAATACTTCGTACACTTCGTGTCGAAGTAAAAGGTGGCCTAGATTTCTCTTCATTTGATGAGCTTAAATCTGTGATGTTCAAAATTTGGAGAAGAGTTTTGCCCAAAGATAAAAATTAATGGCTTGATAGCCATTATGACTGTCCAGCATTCCTAAAAAAATTATGTGCAAACACATCGTTGTAGTAGCAATAAGACTGAAAACAGTAAGCCAACCTCCAAAAGCAAAAACCATGCCAATAGGACAAAAACGACGCAGAGGTTTTCCAACGAAAATCAAGAGCGCTTCGCTGCTCTGATAATATATGTTATATATTTACGTACTAGCGGAAAATATTTAAATTTTTATTCTTGTATTTTAAGAGAGTATTTTAGTTTTGTTACTTTTTTATACAAATTAATATACAAGCTTGTATCGTATTTGTCGTTTCTTCATCTTTTTATAATGACTTCTTTGGAAGTATATATACAGTGTGTCTCGCAGAGTATCAGAGAACATTGAGAAATTGTGAAAAGATCAACTATTGCTGTGTGCCCATCGAGGTACGCGATTAGTCAGAAATGCAAACAATCTATATATTTAAAACGTGAAGCGTTTTCTTTCGACATCTATTTTGAGACTTCCACGGGGCCGATTTCGATAATTCTTTTTTTAAATGAAAGCCCTTACCGTTTAGATGTGCACAAAAGTCCTAAATTGAAAGTAAATTAATAATTTTTAGAGAAAAACCATCATATTGTAGCTCTCAAGTGGTTTCAGCCAGCCATGCAGTAGCAGTAAACCAGGTATATTCTCACAGTCAGCCTGCGGCGTCCTGCCGATAATTGCAATGGGCTACTGTCACTACTAAATGTTTATTTAAAATCAACGGTCTGCTGATTCGTGAGACAAACGTCAAAGTACATGTAAAATGACAGTTAAAGCAAATCGGTATTGCTCAGATGCTGTAAGGTGTTTTTTCTGCTCATTATAATTATGTGGATGTGCTTATTTACTCACTGGCTCATTGCATTCCCTGTTGGTACAAGCATACGTTTATTGTTAAACGTCTTTCGACGTTGTCCTACACCTGTTTTTCATACTCTTCCATCCTCACAGTTTCTTTCGTGTAAGTTGCATTCAGTCATAGCGTTTGTATTCTATTATTTCAAAATTCTATTCGGCCTTCTCCTAGCTCTTCTTTGTGGCACTCTTCCCATTTTCTCTGTCCGCCTAGCATGTGCGATGATAACTAATAAATCACAAAGACAAACTCTGAATAAAGTAGGAATATATAATATTCGTCACAACCAGTATTTAGCTATGGTCAAGTGTATGTAGCAATGTCACGTGCGAGTAGTTTTGAAAACTTAAAAATTCAAATTTTACCTGATGGATAGTGCCATACGTTAAACATTGTCTACAAAAAAGTTTTGTAAATTGCAAGATTTTTGCAACGGGTCCCATTTAGTGGTTTTTTATTTACTGCGGTTTTATCAGCTCTCGACGATGATATTTAAATGGCAGTTGCTCTCAATACAAATACGTGTTATAATAGTGATTTTTAAAAATGCAGTATCAGTACAATAAGAACATATTGTCTTGAATTTACATAAAGGTTCACCTGAGAGGATATTCCAAGAATAGTTTTCCAAACTTAACTCGGCAACGAAAACCTATGTCTAGGCTTGACAGATATCACCAGGCCCACTAACATAATATGTATATTCCAACATCAAGAACATAACAGCAAACCCTGTGTCCTGGCTTCGTAGAAGGGCGAGTATCACTCTGAAGAATGATAAATCAACAACACACACCTCGGAGCCTTTCATTCGGAGGAAAAGATCTATCAATCGATTAACACTGTGGTGGAGGCAGATGATAGTGCACTACCACGTTGAGTTTCTCCACATTCTCTACCCTTCCGGACTTCTTCCAAATCGCCTGCCTTTGAAAGTTAGAGCACTTATACTACTGAGAAACGTGAAGACTCCAAAATGCGACTGCAGGTGAAAGCTTCGCATCGTAACGTCACTGAGGACAAAATGTTTATAGGTTTTGGAGAAGGCGAGACAGTCTTCATTCTTCAAATAACCCGTATTCTCTCAGACTATTTTTTTCAATGTAACAGAGTGCAGTTTCCTGTAAAAACCTGCTTTGCCATGACAATCACTAAGGTGCAGGGACAGTCGCTGAATCAGGCTGGGGTCGACTTGAGAGAGGACTGTTTTTTTCTCGATCAACTTTATCTAGACTGTTTAGGGCTCAGTTTTCCAAACAACTTAGTGGTGCTCAAACCAGAAAAACATTAAATAGCGTTTACAAAGAAGTGCTTTTACCCTCTATTCGACGAGATTGACTTCTACTTCACATATCGTTATATAACAGAATCTGGAGAAGGTAAGAAGTTGTAATTCGCCATATTAGTTCTTTTTACAAGTAGGGTCAAACCATTTTCAGGGCTTTTCGAAATTCATTCTTCCAAATGAGCTAAATGTGGTAGACCTGTTTTTGTAAAGATCTACAATGAGGAAACTGCTACAGGTGGGAAGCTGAAATTCGACATATTAGTTCGTTTTACAAATCAGATCAAGTAAATGTCAAGGTTTTTCAGAATTCATCCCCGAAAGGGGTTAAATGGGGTAAATATGTTTTTCTAAATATAGCTCTAAGAAAACTACTACAAGTATAGGATGTTAAAATTGAGCATATTAGAACATTTTTCAAATCGGGTCAAATCAGTTTTAGGGTTTTGGAGAATTCATCCCCGAAAGGGGTTAAATGATACAAACCTGTTTGTCGAAATATCGCCACGGGAAAGCTACTACAGGCAGTAAGTTGAAATTCGGCATTTTAGATCGTTTTACTAATCGGAAATAATTTTTTGAGTTTTTCGAAATACATCTCCTCAAACTGGTTAAATAGACCAGATGTGTTCTTCTAAAAATAGCCACAAAATAATTATTACAGACAGGAAATTAAAATTCGGATATTAAATCGCTTTACAAATTAGGTCAAATCAATTTCAGGCTTTTTGAAATTAACTCCCGAAAGGATTAAATGGGGTAGATATGTTTTTCTAAATACGGTAACTGCTGCAAGTTGAAAATTGATTCGGCACAGTAGTTCGGTTTACACATCGAGTCAAGCCAGTTCGTTTTACACATCGAGTCAAGCCATTTTCAGGGTTTTTCGAAAATATCCTCTCAAAGGGATTAAATGGGGTAGACGTGTTTTTCTAAAGATCGTCACGAGATAGATACAGGTAGGCGTCAAAATTCCGCATATTAGTTCATTTTACAAATCATGCCAAACCGTTTTCATGGTTTTGCAGAATGCATCTCCTCAAAAGAGTTAAATGAGATAGATCTGTTTTTTAAAGATTACCTTAACGAGCGAACTACTACAGAAAGGAAGTTAAAATTTTTGCATATTAGATCGACTTACAAATAGACCAAATCATTTCCAGGTATTTTTGGAAATCACCCCCAAAAGGTGCTACGGTGTAAATGATCTCTTAGCGGTTGATACTGTGTGAACAAACCTTTAGTGCCGATATTCGGTTCGCGCCCATCGAAATTTGTTAAGTTGGCGATTATTTTTTTTTTAGTGGTGCTCGGATTTTGCAAACTTATGGCACTTCGGCCTTGGTCTCATTTCTACAGCGAAGCTAGCAGCTTGCACGGTTTTTCGCATTCTATAATCCGATGGGGAGTTAGTCTGCTTTTGATTCTTTGTGTGCTCCATGCCGTTTGGCGGAGTTTTAATTTACAAGCGAATATTTGGACATTTAAGTCCGCGCCGATTGGCGGACTTAGTTGCATACAAGCTTCTGAAAAAAATCGTACACATGGCCCATATTCTTGGAGCGAGTTAATTTGGAGTTTTGTCAGCTCTCGCGTGAAGCGCAACAAAATTATATCTCTCTTGCCTGAATATCAAAATCAATATTTGAGTGTAAATATAATGGTATCACATAATGACAACATTTTACAATTTTCTATGGAATTAATAGATTTGTTAAATTTCAGTGGAATATATACACATTGCTTAACACTAAAAATTGGATGAATAGATAAATGTATCTACTGGTTTAATAGATGAGATGAGATTAATGGTGTGCAATTTATTTATAACTGCTTAGGTTTGGTATTAAATGGACAAGCCACAAGCCAGACAGAAGAGTATTATTACTGTGTATAGATCAAGACATTCTAATATTGCACTACCTTTTTGCCTTCGGAAAAGAAATTGTCCTGTGCGCCTATAATTTGCGATAACAATTTACAACTCACAAGAAAAAACTGTGGGTAAAGTGGGAATATATCGTATTTGCCACAACACGTATTTAGCCATGGTCAAGTATATGTAGCAATATCACGTGTAAGTAGTTTTAAAAACTTAAAAATTTAAATTTTACCTAATGAATCCTGCCACACGTTACAAAGAAGTTTTCTAACTTGCAAAATATTTTGCAACGGGTCCACTAGTTTGTATTAATTTGACGTTTGTCATTTTTGACCAATCACACACCGCGATAGCTACACAGCAATAGTTGATCGCCCAATAATTTTCCAATGTTAATTTGGCTATGTCTGATAGTTGGTGAGAAACACTGTAGACATTCTATGCAATCCAGGTTATCTGCAGTAACATTCTGGCGAGTGTTTTGATAAATACCTAGGTAATGATAAATATATAAATAATATTCCTTTCAATATTATTCCGGTGGCCATTTATTTTATGTATCATATATTATTTTTACTGAATATATTTTATTTTACTAAACATTTTTTTATATTGCGGCCTCTTTATTTTATTTACTAGAAATAAGGTTTTTTTACTGAACAAAATTACTTGGTTTTGATATAATAATGCGCATTTAACTTTTTGCCTTGCTTTATTCAAAATTAAACTTCTTACTGTCGCTTTGATTTTTTGAACAAAACATTTATTGTTTGTACTAGACACTCTGTATTTTTCCTGAACATCTATAATATTTACTGAAGATTTATTATTTTACTGGGCGCTTATTGTTTTCTTACTGATTGTCTACTATTTTTACCAAAAGATTATTATTTTACTAAACATCTATTATTTTACTAAACATTTATGATTGTTACTGAACGTTTAACATTTTTACTGTGCATTTATTATTTTTACTGAACATTTATTATCTTGCATAACATATATTAGTTTTACTTGACGCTTATTATTCCTACTGAGCAAATATACTTGATGTTTTAATAAAATACTGTGCATTTAATTTGTTGCCGTTTCGTTTTTATTTAATACGCGTTCTATTTGCAAAACGGTCTTTTTTGTTTTATTAAATGAGACATTTGTCTCACTGGACTGCTAGTAATTCACTAATCTTGCAAAAGATTTGACCTGCGTGACTGTTTTCGGAATCGGGGCATTTAAAATTGCTTTACCGCTTTTTCGGATGCCTTCTTTGCCGATGACATGACCCAGGTAGCTTACCTCTTCTTGGAAAAAGGCGCAGTTTTTCCATTTGACTGTCAGGTTAGCATCCGTTAAGGCCAACGCGCCCTTGGGCGACGCGCGGAGCCGCGCGGCGAAGAGCCGAAGAGCCGTGCTAACGCGCACTTGAGAGCCGTTTCTGTCGACAACCGGGTTGGTGTTAACCGAATATTTTGTGGATTTGTTTGTGTTCGGTAGCTTTAATAAATAAAATGGATAGCTCGGACGAAGATACTCTAATTGTCTCTTTGCTTTGTGAAGAAGCTGAAAAGTTGGAAAAAGAGAAAAAATTCGTTGTCAACTCCGAAGTCCTTTTCGATTAAATTTCGACCAAGAGATCGCTATGCAAAAAAACTACGTATACAACACGTTTTGAAAGTCCTTTTTTTCATTCATTTGCTTGATTAGCTCGGGCTTCGCCCTCGTTATGAAACTGTAAATTTATGAAAAAAAGTATGACTAAAAACTAGTACAATAGTAATTTGTACAACTAGTTTTGAAAGGAATTGATCGAGTTAACTTGTCAGCCAATGGCATTCTTCAATTTAAAAATAAACTACCAATCGAACGATTATTCTAGTGACAATATTTTGAGGAGCTTTATTTCAGCGATAATTTTTTCTGTAACTATTTTTTATTGAAAAATAACTTGGATTTTAATTTTAGAAAAGGATACAATTCAAAGACCGCTAGTTTTGTGAATTTAAAATTTTACTGTCAGGATTTTTTACTGACCATTTTAAATACTTGCAAAGTTAAATTGTCAAGACGAATAGGACTCTAGGTCAAAATATTGCCGAAAATGTTTGTTCTTCAGATTGTTTCGCTTCTGTTGCTTTAGAAAATAACGACTCGTGCAAGCACTCGTGGTTATTTTCATCGCCACAGAAACTCGTATCTGAATAGCATAAATTATTGTCGGCAATATTTTGACCTCTTGTCCTATTATTACTGAAAATTAATAGCGAAATGCTGAATGTTAATGGAGCGGCAAGGCAGAAAGTGAAGTTTGCATCCAAATTATTTCAGTTATTTTATAATTCACATTATTTTGATTTGTAGATATTATTTAAAAGAATGTTGGAAATCCCAATACCCTATAATTCATCAAATATCCTGTCTGCTTAGAAACACATAATCCCCCCCCCCCCCCCTGTAAAGATAATCCTTTGCCAGATGTCAATCAAACGAAACAAATTTTGGATGCCACAATTCAGGTCACAGCATTTTCTACGAATTTTAACGTTAAATGCGTCATGGGTTTGTAGTTAATTTCTATGAAAATGAGACAGTAATTTTAAATTTAAGACGAAATAGATATTTCTAAGTAAAACAAGCATTTATGATTAAAAATATACTGCTCAACAAATGAACTGGACCACCCATAAAAATTTTATTATTGATTTGTATTGATTTTACGACAAAAAGTCATTCTTTATAAAAAGTTCTGCTTTCAAGCTTCAACGAAAGACAAGAAAAAAATTCAACTCTTGCGTTTAGCGTCTGTCGGAATACATTCGGCTAGTTCGAATTGCTTTCGGTAAACTTCGTAAATCCCAATTCCGGTCACTTGGGTCGCAAGGTAACGCGCACTTGGACGAAGCGCCGCGCGGAGCGGCGCGGCGCAGCAAAAATATTCCCTGGCAAGAATTCCGCTAGGGTAGCTTCGCTGCGCAGCGCCGCGCTTCCGTCAAGTGCGCATTACTAGGTAAGAAATACATTAAAGATATAACTGCTGCGCGTCGTACAAGTGTGCGTTGGCCTTTAGGCGTCGAAACACTTGTATAATATTACTTAGGTGCTCCTGTCGGTTTCTGCCGGTAACTATAAAATCGCCCAGGAAATTACAAACACCTGGAATGCCTTGCAATAACTGCTCAACGCGCCTCTGAAATATAGCTGATGCTGGAGAAATTCAAAATGGCAATCTATTCATTTTAAATATTCTCTTATGAGTACTACATGCCGCCATTTTCGCAGATTCTTCATCCAATAAAAATTGATTATAGGCTTGACTAAACTCTTGTCTCCCCTGTAAACTTGCAAAAATTTTATCTATTTTGGGCAAGGGATACTTTTCTTTTTCCAAATAAATACTAATTGATCCGTCGCCTTTCTGGACCGGCACTAATGCTGTCCCACAATCGCTCGTGGCGATTGGCGTAATTATGCCCTCTTTTTCTAATCTTTTCAATTCTGCCTCAACTTGTTGTTTACAGGCTAGCGGAATTGGTCGCGGTTTACAAAATGCCGGTTTCGCATTAGGTTTAAGTTTTAAACTAATTTCGCCGTATTTGTAAGCTTCTAACTTACTTTAAATAAATCTGGAAATTCACTAGCTAGTATTTCTGCATTATTTACCGCAATCTTATTCACTTTCCTAGTATCTATTTTAGCTAATCCTATATTGAACGCTTTCAACCAATTTCTACCAAGAAGTGGGGGTCCACCTCCATCGAAAACATATATCTTTCCTTTCACTCTGGTACTTAACCACTACCGTAAAATACCCCAAAGGTTTACGTTTAGTGCCTGTATACTACTTAATTACAATCTTACTACCTATAATCTTATTATTAGAAATTTTTTGTAAATATAGCTGTTTAGAAGTATACGATATGGCTGCCCCACTGTCTATTTCTATATCCAAGTTATGATTATTTATTTCTACCGACGCTACTAAAGGTTGGCACTACTCGCTCTGGCGCTAAAACTATAAATATCGAATTCTTCTTCTACATGCTCGTCACCTAAATAATTCGCTTTTATTGTTACATTTCTATTGCATAACTGTGCTAAATGTCCCACTATTCCGCATTTAAAACACCTTGAGTTTTTAAATTTACAAATTTGTCCTACCTGATGATCTTTGCCGCAAGACCTGCACTTAAAGGATTTTTTTGGATTTACGTTCGCGTTGCGTTGCGTTGCCTTATAAAAATCAGTTCGCTCCCTATAAACTGATATCTCAGGGCTAAAATGGCATTTTAAAAGTTCACACAGTTGTTTATACGTTTTCGCATTCGGTAATTCCGGAAAACACAAATCGCCTAATAACTTATATGTTTCCTGCCCCACTAAGCTTATTAAAATAGCCGCGCGTCTTTTTTCGTCTTCCCGACCGATTAAATTCGCATTGAAAAATTGCTCTAATCGTTCCTGGTAAATTACCCAATAGTCAGACATGTGGAACTCTACCAAGGACCCGATTAATCCAGCCATTGTTTCTGCACTTTTTAATCACGTCACCGTGTTAAGTCTATTAAACGCGCACACCCTTTGCACTTAGAAGATCATTTGTTTAATGTTCTTTTATCCTCGTCGCCACTGTGATGTTTATGAGGTTCAAATAAAACACAATTGTAACTTAACTATAGTTTTATTGACAGCCCTCTAATTAGCCGACGGCTTAAAACACTGACCGCTCGACTGACGGCTTCCGTCTTCCACCCAACACAGGTCCTTTGCCCGTTTACCTAAAACTAGCATTCTCGCCCTTATTGGTACATACCCTACACTTCATATCAATAATAGTGATATTCCAAATGAAAGGGTAGAGTGTTTTAAAAGCAGGACCAAATTTTAGCCTTTGTAACCCTATAGAGAAAAAGGTATTGAAAAAATAAACACCTAGTAATATTGGAAACGGAACTTTTAGCATACGCGAGAATAAAATAAGGTCATCTATATGCAATACATTATATAACCATAAAAAATAGTAATAAAAATCTGGTGTGATACAGGCACACAACTTCTTTTTACAGTGACCTAACAATTAGTCAAACATATGGTTTTAACTTACCTACTGCATTATATAAAAAAACAACAAAATTAAACCTATTTTAGAGGTATTCAACTGGAAAATAACCATTCTCACATCAATACACATTAAAGATGTAATAAAAATTTTACGTTTGAAAAAAAAATCGTTGGAGCCGTTTTTGACAAATTCGAAAAAACTGAAAAATCACAAAAGCAAACAACATACTTCGGGTTATACAATTTTCTGCAAAAGCCCGAATGTTTAAAAAACAACTTGCAACACTTTGCCTCAATTTTTAAACATGTTTTATCCATCGATTTTTTCCTATTATATGTGTTGTGCCACATATTTTTGTTTCAAGTATTTCATTATTTTGTAAATCATTTGTTGTCTATCGTGTCTTGTTCTAGAGTATCTACAAATGCTTTCCAATTGTTACCAGTTTATTTCAAGAGCGCTTGCGCGAAGTTCTAAGCATATAATTATTAGATGATCATTTTGAACACTGTTCACATATAGTTTATTTCTTTCGTCCGTCGTCTCTACTTTAAAATCGCGAGATGCAATTCTACTAAGATATCCTCGATCTATTTACATATTATCTTTGCTTTGATGCATGAATAGTGCTCCAAGTTGTTCTTCTATCTATAAAATTCGCTATTATTTTGCGTGCTCTTGTATCCTCTTCAGTGGGCTAATAAATCATAATACAATATTACAAATCGTTTGTCCCTTGTAATTATACCTTAGCTTCAGTAACGACAGGTATGTTAGTATTTTATTATTTTAGTAGTTTGACCAATTAGTTGTATTTAATTCTGAGGCTTGTCACGTTCCACGAGGCTGACTTTAAGGTCTTTGATAGAAGCTTTTGTTACTTGTTCCGATTTCCCAGACTGTATTATTCTAACAGTGGCGTTTCTCGGTTTTTTTTATTCCGATTTCTGAAAATACGTCTATCAGCGTTGAAAGATAGCACAGAATGAAGAACTCCTCGGCCCTTAAATACTGTAATAGCATTGGGGTTGGAAAATAGCAAGAGGTTAGTCAAAATTAGTGCATGAGAAAGTTAAATTGGAAGAGATTTGGCCTAAAGTCAGATACAGATCAGATACCTCAAAAATGCCATTTTCCGTTCTGAACGAGTGTGAAATTTTGAGAAGGGTTAGCTTGTATTTTATATCCAGGGCAACTCACGGGACATTACCAGATTGTCGTTTTAAAATAGGCCATCCTAGATACTTACCACAAGGGCTGCGGAATGTTGCTTATTACTTCGGTAGTAGGGACCCACAAAGTGCCTTTCTAAGCTGACTTTCTCCTCCCATTAACAGATATTTATTATCATATCTCTCAAATCTTCTGATATCTTCTTTCTTGTTCTTCGTTTTTTCTCCATATTTTCCTGTGAATTCTTTTCGTATTCGTTTTTGACAAATGGCCCAACCATTCAATATTGTGTGGTTCTACCATTCTTAGTATTTTTGGTTTTTAACACATCTTATATAATTGATGCTTCATTCGCCTTTTCTATTGCCCCCCTACCTCTCACACTATAGATTTTCCTAAAAAGTTTTTCCATATATGCTTAACACTGCCTGTTTCTGCTTTCTCAATGCCTACACCTCGTTTACATAAATGTTCGTCGGGTTCTTTGAAGTCGAATTTCTTACTGTATGTTGATTTATTGACTGAGATGTCAGTGGTTAATTTCACAAATAAAAGTAGACTGTATTTTAACACTCTTTAATTGAATAAAAAATACAACTAATTTGGCCAGTAACCTACTTGGTTACTGCCTGACAAATTCTGTATAACTGGGGTGGTCAATTGAACGTTTGGGTCATCTGCACCCTTGCCCCTCTTTACGAGGAAGAACACCTTCCTTAAAATTAGTACCTACGTTTCGTAACAGATATGTTTTCTTCGAATAGTTTATTTATTTCCATAAAATGTATTAAACTTTTTCCCATTCATGTGCCGACTACTTTCTGCGATTTCTACGAGCACTTTAAGTGCAATTCAATTTTCTCTGTTATATGTATTATTAACAATTATCATCATCATCTTCTTTTTTTAGTGTCATGTATATGATATCGAACGACTCCGTGAGGACAAAATCGACATTTGTAATCACTTGGAGACGTACATATCCTCACGTTCTAAAGAAATGCTCCCTGTTATGGTTAAAGTTACCTTTCCCAGATTTTGCAATTATGTAAATCTGTATATAGCGTATGATTTTTAAATAATTTGCAATAGACCAGTTCGGAGATGTTTTCATTCAGTCAGATACCACCGCCAAGATTCGAACTCAATAAGACTTTAGCGCCTTTAACTACTGCACCATCGAGCTGCTTACTATTATCAGCATTATATAATCAATCAGTGACATAAATTCATCAATATTGTAGAACATAGAATTTTACTCCTTTCCAACATTTATGTATCTCAGTCCCAAGAACAGTTTTCAAATAAAAAACTCAATACTATCTGACTAGAGCTAATTATTTCTGGGAATTAACATTTTACAAGGGTAAATTTAAATATACTGTCTCTTGCAGTGTGTAACTTTACAAACCCTTGACTTGAATACGGCGAATGTTTTTACAACATCAAATACTCTTCTAGTCAAAAGGATAAAGTCCTCTAAGAGGATTCAATTCTGTAATAAAATTAAAAATAATGTTAACATGTGTACCTACAATCTTAAATGGTTCTTGAATCATATCTATTATTAACATAATAAAGATGTAAAAAATTAGCTGCATTAATATTATGTATATCACGACAATGAGTAAATTCTTTTCGCATTCCGGAAACCCTGTTCTGCCGAATTAGCATATATCTTCCAAGTGCCGAATACAAATTATTTTTCGCATCCTCGTGCAGTCACTTGAAATTCAACACCAGCTGGTAGCGCTAGCTGTATTTGAAATGCCATTACTCTTTTGTTATCTACTATAACACAGATCTTCCTACAGATCGTCTGCGCTGTAGTGTTTCCGGGATTAACTTTCGCAGCAGAGAGTAAAATATGTGAGATTTAAAACTTTCAGAACTGGAACGCCGAAAAGCGAATTGCCAACTGCTGCTATACAAACCGATAATGCCGTTACCGACTTCGTTCCATAGGAAAAACTGTAACAGGGTTGCTGCTTAATTAAATATTAAACATTAGGACATGTGTATTGTGTGTAACTAAAAACTGCAGGATGAATTTAAGATCTGGCAAAAATTAAAGTAATCGTCGTTGCTGCGCCTTACAGTTTTGCAACTTAAAATACAGATAAGTGTATAATTTAGGCACGATTATTTTGGGCAACAATGCTTTTATCTAACGTGCCCCCCAATACTTTCGTTAACGGAGAGGCACTGAAAGTAGTTCCGAATTTATGAACGCAACTATAAGTTTATTTAAGAATCAAATGTCGGTGTTATCATTTAAATATAAACGTATTTGTATACATTTGAAGCTAATTTCGGTGTTTACTTAATAACGAAAGTTTTGGGACACGCGTTAACTGATGTGACATTGACACATATTTTCATTTACAAACCTATAGTAGTTTTAGAAGTAATTAGTAAGTTAAAAGGTCATACCGACCTTAAGAAATTATTCAAGGTCAACCTCTTTCCAACATATATTTCTCTTGGAACACGATTTTTATGTACTTGAGCCAAATGAAATCAGTTCCGATGATTATTTCTTCCTCTTGAATTTCTTTTGAAGTTTTCTAAATGTTAAAATTTTGGGTAGAAAAGAGAATTAAATGCATAAAGCTGCAATATACATTATTGTAGCTGATGTTATAATATAAATCTGATCTACTAGTACTATGAGAAACGTTTTAATTGAAGAATAATAAGAATAAATATGTTTGAAATCGAAGTCGGCGAGCTGCAATTTTGGTTTTTCGATCTTCAGTTGTGGTTCATCATCATGAGAACGGTTCTATGCAACCTCACCCTGAACATACAGTTGCGAATAAGATCTCTCCGATGTTACGCTTTCTCCACTCTTCTATACGGCGTAGAGGCTAACTCAGGTTTCTCCCAAGTACCTCTGCACATTTGAACTATGGTGCTACTCGCCCATGCTTAGAGTGTCCTGGACTCACCACATTTTCAACAACACAATAATGGAGCGCATACAAAAAGATCTAGAGATTGTACTAACAGTGAAGAACAGGAGAAGAAAATACTTTGCGCACGTCATGCGCAAGGAGAAATACAACCTTCTCTAACTAATCTTTCAGAGTAAGATTAAAGAAAAAAGAAAACCTGGTCGTCGCCGAACATCTTGGATGAGGTTCGGAACTTCAAAAAGAAGAAGAAGAATATTCTTACCAGCTTGTGGCTCCGGATGCCCGAGCTATCGGGTAGGTAGCTCGGCCAATTCAAAATTGTGATCGGGGTATATCGGGCCGGATATAGTTACTCACGCCTTTAATTTCGGCAGAGCCGGATATATATACAGGGTTTTCTGATAAGGCTGCCAACCGTCCTGCATTGTGCGGGACAGTCCCGCAATAGCATTACCAGTTCCGCATTCATATAATACATTGAAATCGTTCCGCAAAACGTCAAATGCGTCCCGCTAGTCCCGCATTCCTGGGTATATTCTTATATACATTCGTAATATATTGCTGCGAAAATTGTGATGTTTTATTTTGCACTTGACATTTGACAGATTGTAAAAGGTCATTCACCATACAGCATATTTGTACATGTAGCCTCTCCCTTGTACAGTATCTCCTGTGTATACCGGGATCAGTCCATCCATAGAGCAGGTTTTTTTCTCTAATAAATGCTATGTTGAAAAATAGCTTTAAATGTAGAAACGATGCGCGCAATGTTAAGTGTAAAATTTAATATGTGAAGAACATTAAAGAAAAACCCAAAACTAGCAGCTTCATAACAGCAATAAATATGATTTTAAAAATAATAAGGGAGGACAATAAAAATATGTGTTATATATTTGTTTATATTTTGTTAACCCCCTTGAAACGGAGCAATTCGTGCCACCTGTATTAATATATTTTATACATTTTTCTTATATACTGCTATGTTATGCTAGCTGATAAATTTATTTAAATTATCGTATTACTATTTTGCCCTTTATTTTTAACTTTCAATTCAAATCCGTATTTTACAATATTATTAATGAAACTCTCTCAGGTGGTTCGCAATATCTAGTAACCCAATGATTGACTTGTCAAATTCTCTTTGTTTAATTGCCAGTTCATTGACTTTTAAAAAAATTGACACCTAACGTCAAACTAATCAAAATTCAGAACGAATATCAAGGTTTTTACAATAAGATCTAATATGCAATTCTTTTACCAATCTCTTATGTAAGTATGAAATTCAATTTATATTTTTATACCTTCTTACTAGTTATAGCTTTATAAATGTTTCATTTAACCTTTTAAAACACAAACCTGATTTAACACTTTGCTTGTTAATACTGCCAAAATCCAAACTGCATCACCTGCGATGAATGTAAACTCCCAGCATCACCTTATTGCCATCCACTTCAAAACTTCCACATCCTATACTGGATTCCTGTCGTTGTCCCCTGCTGCTGTCAACTTCAAGTCTACTAGCTCCTGTACTGGATTACTGCGGCTCCGATCCCTCTCTGGTAAGTGTCAGCATAAATCTTGTTCCAAATATGAATTTGTCTTTTTTTTAGATGGTCCTGCGTCTTCAATGATACCCACATGTTTCCCAAAAACAATTCGCTGCACGTACTAACCTCTTGTTTGTGGCTTGTATTCCATTTCCAATGTATTATCAATAATATCCTCACTAACCAAAGCTTGTCCCTTTATTTCTTGTTTTTAATATTTTATTTTATGTTTCCACCTCGAAGATTTTGCTTTTAACCCATATAATTTGTACCAACCATAACATTTACAAATTATACAACATTTATTAATGTTTCTTTATTCGAAAATCACACCCATATCAAATTATGTATACATTTTTGAGTTGTTTTTTTAGTAACTAATTAAACAAATTACAAAATTATTACTACTAGACACGATTCTTGCTGCCTCCTATATACATTTTTTTATATAATCAAAACAGATATTTTATTTTAATTATCATAACAGATACATTTTAGTAGTAACCTTGGTATTTATTCCTATTCAGAATTTTCTTATTACAGATTAAGTTTGAGTAATCAATCATTATGCTATTATTTGACTAACCAATAATAAGAAAGTTAATTTCATTATACTTTAACATGTATTTAGATCCATTAATTTGCTTATATCTGACTTCCAAATTTATTTGACTAAACTGTTTCTTTAGTATTCATTTTTAAATTATCAAAGAATATAGTGTATCATAACATAATTCCTCAATTAAGAAAAACATTTTTAATAAACTCGTTTTATTTCAAATGTATTTTCTTAATTCGTTATTTAATTAATAAATTTTGTAGAACCCAACCAAATATCCTATTATCTAAATTAATAACAATCAACACCTATTTACATCTATCTATTTTAAAATTACTATAGAAACGAAATAATTAACTTTACCAACTAACAACATTTTATGCAATATTTACAGATTTTCATGTTTTCTAAGTTTTCGTTATATATGGGTAAATCATTGTAATATGAAATCTTCCTCTAATTCGTCCATCTGTATCATTTATTAATTCATATGTACTGTTATTAAAAGTTTTCTGTATCCTATATGGTCCCTCATATGTGTATAATAACTTTGCACATATTTTTTTCTTTCGGTTAGCTACTTTAAGTTTTTTAACAATTACTAAGTCCCCTATATTAAATTGTACTCGTTTCTTAATTTTCTTATTCTGTTTATTTTCGTACCTATCATGAATTATTTTCAATCTGCTTTTAGCTTTATCTAACAATTGCATTATCTCAACATCACATTGTTCTCTTCTCCATGGTCTAGCTGGAATTATTTGTTGACACAAAGTAATTGGACTAATCTCAGTCGTTGTATTTGGAACATTGTTTATGAAATTCTCCACATCTAGCAAATATTGAACCCATTTATTATGCTGTTTATATGTTAATATTCTTAAATATTTAATTACTTCTTTAATATACCTCTCTGCAATGTTACTTTGAGGATGTCTTATGCTACAGAAACAAATCTTAATCCCCCTTTTATCTAAATTGTTTATTAATCTTGCATTTCTAAAATATGTTGCGTTATCTGCTAAAATTCTTTTTGGTTTACCTACTTGTTCTTCAAAATTTCTAATTGACTTAATAACATGTTTAGTATTACAATTTTTCGCTGGATATAACTTTATAAATTTTGAAAATGCATCTACCATAATCAGAATATGCTTAAACCCATATTGTCCTGTAACTAAGTTTGATAAGTAATCAATAGCTACTAGTTCCATCGGTTCATTTACCCTAATACTTTTTACAATATTCTGATTCTTGAAGTTCTTTTCCTTTGCGAATTGACAAATTTGGCACGTTTGAATGAGTTTTTTAATTAATTTAATATCATTCTTCGTATAAAAACATTCCCTAAACATTAACCAAACTTTTCTAGTTCCACAATGTCCAAATATGAATTTCCTCTACGATTTCTAACATGTCTTCTTTACTTAAAACCAATAATTCTTTATTTTCTATGACCTTTACCAACAAGTTTTCCTTAATTTGATACCCTTTATAATTGTTATCTTGACTTTGTAATACTAACGTTTTTAATTCTTGAATTTCTTCTACGTTCTGCTTATTTAAAACTTCTTGTTTCGACAATCTTCCTTCCTCATAAATTTTCTCAATTCCAATCAGGATCTGTTTCGGTTTTTCATAGTTAGGTATATCTTTTCTACTTAAAAAATCTGCAACTACATTTAAGTTTCCTGGCCTGTGTTTGATATCAAATTCGTATTGTTGTAAATACAATGCCCATCTGTATAACCTGTCATTATGGAAAGTTTTATTTTTCAAAAACGAAATCGCAGAATTATCCGTTTCAATATCAAATTTGTTCCCTGTTAAATAATATTTCAGCTTATTAATTGTGAATATAATTGCCAACATTTCTTTCTCTGCTACCGTGTATCTAATTTCATACCCTTTTAATATTCTTGATATAAAGCATATGGGTACTTCTATCCCATCTTGAACTTGTATTAGTTCTGCTGCAATTGCTTGATCAGATGCATCCGTACGTAGTATAAACTTCTCTTCAAAATTCGGATATTTCAGCAATAATCCTTCATAAAACCTCTGTTTGATAGTATTCACTGCCTTTTCTCTTTCTTCATTCCAAGACCATTTAACATCTTTTCTTAATAATTGCACTAATGGTAATGTCAACTCTGAGTAGTTACTTATGAACCTTTTGTAATAATTGAAAACACCTAATAACCCCCTTAATTTTTTTAGATTTGTTGGACGAGGTAAATTCTTGATTTCTTCAAGACGTTTTTCATTTATGGTTACTCCATTTCTACTTATTTCATATCCCAAATATTTTACATTATCTTGCATAAATTCACATTTTAAAATATTTAGTTTTAATCCATTTTTGTTTAATGTCTCTATTACAATTGCTAAATGTTGTAAATGTTGTTGTTCGTTTTTAGAAAACAATAAAATATCATCGACGTAATGCACACAAAAGTCTTCAAATTGGTTTAATATTTTCTGCATTGCTCTAACTAAAGCTGCACAAGAAGTCGATAGCCCAAATGGTACCACTTTAAAGTGAAAAATCTCCCCATCAATACTAAAACCAGTATATTTTCTCGATTCTTCATGTAGCGGAATCAGCCAAAACGAATTTTTCAAATCTAATTTTGTAAAAACTTTTTTATCCCAAATTCTGCTTAACAATCCATCAATCGTTTGTGGAGATTCGTATTGTGGCTTTGTTATTTGATTAATTCTGCGTGCATCCAAACATAAACGTAAAGAACCGTCACGTTTTTTAACTACAACTAAAGGATTTATAAAATTGCTCTTTGAGGATTCTATTACTCCATCTTTTATCATTTTCTTAATTTCATTCCTTACTTGTTCTCTTAATGCAAATGGAATAGGATAAGATTTGCTATTAAAACCTTTCGTTTCGTCAACCTGCAACTTATGAATGTATTTCTGTGCTTGTCCTACCTTTTCATTAATAATATCTTTATTTCTAGTATTCGGCCTTCATATTGCTTATTATTTTCAGCTATTTTCAAATCATTCAGCAAAACCCCCTTATAATTATTATCACTCTGTATATCACATATTACATTATTATTAATTATTATACCTTCCTTATACTTCATTGTATCTCCAATTTTATCTAATTGAACACACTTATTTTCTCGGCTGACACTATTGGTACAGTTCCAAGATTTTTTTACCCCTTTTAAATGAATACACTTTTGTGTTCCATCAATATGAATCCCTAATTGCTGAATTACATCAATTCCTAACACCATATCGACAGTGAGACCTTTTATTATAAACAATCTAACAAAATCTTCCCATTGATTTATACTTATCTTTACATTTAACACTCGGTTTGTGGTTGATATCTTTCTTTTGGTTGCTGATAGCAAATCTATTTTATTTACTTTAATTATATTCTTGTACAGGACATCTAAATTATTTAAAATTACTTCCTCATTTATTAAAGATGTGATCATATTTCATAATAGAATACTGTCTTCTTTTTAGTAGTACAATGGCATCATCTATCTTTTAATATTTAATATTCATAACTATTTAAATGCTAAAATACGTGTGGTTCTTCATAAAAATTTTTTTTAAATTACTATTTACATATTTACAAATTCCGAGTTTCTTTTTGTTATCTTAATACTCTTTTAAACGTATTTTCAGTAGTCTTTTGAACATCAAACATAGACTTCATTATGTCATCTAATTTCACTAAGTAGGTCATCGGCTGTTCTCGTATCCTACCTTCAAAAATGGGCAACATATTTGCTTGTATCCCCATGTAATTTCCTCTTAAACTTCCATTTTGAATTCCCGTGCGTTCTTGTATTTTCTTCAATGAATCTTCTACCTCTTTTAACTTGGTCGACTGACTTCCTTCTAATGAGTTCACTCTGCTTTTATTATCTTTAATTTCTTCTTGCATCTGGTTACTTTGACTTTGTATGTGCTTTAACTTTCCATCTAACTCTTCTTTATCCTGTACTGACTTAGTTTCCATAATCTTTGTTAAATTTTCTTCCATCTCTTTGCGTTCCTCTTGTCTTTCTTTTCTCACCTCATTCTTGAGTTCCTCCTTATAACTTCCTAATGTTTCACTCATCTTATTAATTTGTGCTTGCAATTCTCGCTTATTCTCGATTTGCACCTTATTAAATTCTTCTCTTAATCCCATTATCGATTCTTCCATCCTTTTTGCCTGTTCTTTTTGCTCCTCAATTTTCTCCGCAGTTTTCTGTATTGACTGTAGTAATTCTTTCTTCGACCTGTTTTCCCTTTCCTCAGCTTCCCTATTACTTTGCTGCATCATTCTTTCCATTGACTGTAATGATTGCATTTGCATTTGCTGCATCATTCCCATTATTTGTTTCATCCTGTCATCTTTTTCTGTATGTTCTTCCTGTAACCTTACCTGGTCTCCTTGTACTTCCATTTCTAGCTGTCCTTCTTCAGCTTCTACTCCTGCGCTACCCGCCACTACTTCCATCTGTTCTGGTCCTTCTTCTTTCTATTCTTCCACCTTCTTGCCTTTCCTTGTAACCCTTTTATCTGCCATCTTTCAGTTAAATTGTTTAAGATGTACCTATTTTTTTATTATAACCCTTTATAATGAATCGTATATCTTTATATATTGATTTACAATTGAATCCGTTATCCAATACTTTAGTTACTCAAATTAAATGTCCTATTCTGTTACTCTATTTTTGCTCAAAAGAACTTAGTTATGATACCCTTTTACCTTTTTACAATTCTGTTCTTTTATTCGTGATTGTTAATTACAAATTAACCATAAACCTGGTTTATCAGCTATATTCAAATAAACGGGTTTGATTGTATTTTCTAATCTTACGTTTGACTTTTCAATTACCTGACATTTACAAGCTACATCAATTTGCTATGCCTCTCGTTGCGGCGCCATAAAATTTGCTATGTTATGCTAGCTGATAAATTTATTTAATTATCGTATTACTATTTTGCCCTTTATTTTAACTTTCAATTCAAATCCGTATTTTACAATATTATTAATGAAACTCTCTCAGGTGGTTCGCAATATCTAGTAACCCAATGATTGACTTGTCAAATTCTCTTTGTTTAATTGCCAGTTCATTGACTTTTAAAAAAATTGACACCTAACGTCAATTAATCAAAATTCAGAACGAATATCAAGTTTTTACAATAAGATCTAATATGCAATTCTTTTACCAATCTCTTATGTAAGTATGAAATTCAATTTATATTTTTATACCTCTTACTAGTTATAGCTTTATAAATGTTTCATTTAACCTTTTCAAACACAAACCTGATTTAACACTTTGCTTGTTAATACTGCCAAAATCCTTCCAAACTGGATCCTCACTCCGACTGCACTCAAACACCTGCTGGGTCCTTATCCAAACTGCATCACCTGCGATGAATGTAAACTCCAGCATCACCTTATTGCCATCCACTTCAAAACTTCCACATCCTATACTGGATTCCTGTCGTTGTCCCCTGCTGCTGTCAACTTCAAGTCTACTAGCTCCTGTACTGGATTACTGCGGCTCCGATCCCTCTCTGGTAAGTGTCAGCATAAAGCTTGTTCCAAATATGAATTTGTCTTTTTTTTAGATGGTCCTTGCGTCTTCAATGATACCCACATGTTTCCCAAAAACAATTCGCTGCACGTACTAACCTCTTGTTTGTGGCTTGTATTCCATTTCCAATGTATTATCAATAATATCCTCACTAACCAAAGCTTGTCCCTTTATTTCTTGTTTTTAATATTTTATTTTATGTTTCCACCTCGAGATTTTGCTTTTAACCCATATAATTTTGTACCAACCATAACATTTACAAATTATACAACATTTATTAATGTTTCTTTATTCGAAAATCACACCCATATCAAATTATGTATACATTTTTGAGTTGGTTTTTTAGTAACTAATTAAACAATTACAAAATTATTACTACTAGGACACGATTCTTGCTGCCTCCTATATACATTTTTTTATATAATCAAAACAGATATTTTATTTTAATTATCATAACAGATACATTTTAGTAGTAACCTTGGTATTTATTCCTATTCAGAATTTTCTTATTACAGATTAAGTTTGAGTATCAATCATTATGCTATTATTTGACTAACCAATAATAAGAAAGTTAATTTCATTATACTTTAACATGTATTTAGATCCATTAATTTGCTTATATCTGACTTCCAAATTTATTTGACTAAACTGTTTCTTTAGTATTCATTTTTAAATTATCAAAGAATATAGTGTATCATAACAATACATTGCTGGCAAATGAGCCTAACCGTATCCTTTATGTCCTAGCATGCTAAGTTAGCACGCAGTATAAGTAGTTGAGTTGTGTTAAGTGGACACGCGTCAAAGTACCTCAACGCGAACGCCAAACGTGACTAAAAACGCAATAACAGCTAATTCGGAAGTCCAAGTGATAAAGAAATCGCAGCGTTGCAGTATGAAGAACTGCAACGATGCCTTGAACCCGCAGGAATTCAGTCGCACCCAAGCTCTTAAGAAGTGCGTAGCGACATCTAAACCAGGGTCGCGAGCAGATACGCGACTCGGGCTTTACGCAAATTGTGAATGTTTGGCCGGCAGCAATCGCCACCGGCCCACGAAGGCTCCTGAGCGCCGAAATACCGCTGCGAGAAGATCCAACCACTTGGGCGGTCCTGCAAAAGGTTTGCTGCATCTTCGCACAGAAGAAAGCTGTGATCTACCGCCAGAGAAACACTGTTCGTGCCCTGACACGAGAATACTAGGGGAAAACAAAAGCCAGGTAGTTCCTATTAGAGTCGAGGCCAAAAAAATCGGGACAGTTTCTTGACCTAATTTTCAAAATGCGAAAGAAGTGCCGACACTGACAATTCTAATTAATAAATGTCTGTCAAAACTCATTGTTTATTCGGAATAATAACTTTGATGACATTTATTAATTAGAATTGTCAGAGTCAGCACTTCTTTTTCGCATTTTAAAATAAGAGGCGATTGCAACATCCCTGGTAATTGCTCCAATGCATGGTGGCGTATCAAAGACGACGGGGATTTACCTGTAAGCAGCTGACCTGAAGTTATTACGTCATCTGCCACCTCAACACGCTGTTTAAATTAAACGCTCCAGGTCGCGTGACTGGCAAGCGCATTTTAAGAACAGACAGGTTCGCGATGTTCAATACATTCGCGTTAGTGACATTGAACTTGCGTTTATAATCGAACTCTGAGCGGCCTACTTAAGCTGTTTTGTATGCCTGTAGCGTACAGCCTTTGTATTGTGTATTTTTTATATATGTATTTTCTGGTATTTGTGTTTCTGCTGCTGGTAGTGTTTGCCTGTGTAAGTTCACTATTCCAGGTGAAAATCGTACGACACTCATTAATGACCAATAGAAAAATTAGTTCACGAGACGTAACCAAGACAATAGAAAAAATTTCTTGGAATTGTTTGTAGGTAGACCAACCTAACTGTGAGGGTTTGTGGCGTTACGATTTTCTTACCGAATCTGCATTCGAGCATTAATTCATATCCGGAAATTATTTTGGTTCATTTCCAACAACGTCCTTATTTGCCCTCGCATCCCGCTCGGGCATATTAACACAACGTTGTTGGACCGCACTCAAAAAAATTTCCGGAAAGAATTAATGCTCTTATGAGATTATATGTGACAACAAACTGATCTCAATCAATATTAGCTTTCCTTAACCACACTGACGATATTAATAGGGCCTCATACCTCACCGACTGATTAAGCTAGTGACCCAGGGCATTGTAAGGTAATAGTACAGTAGAATATAGGGCTAGGTAAAACGCCGTGTTACACCCTCCTCTCCGCAGCAGAGTAACCACTTCCCGCATTGAGGCTTGCAATAGTTGGCAGCCTTATTTTCTGATAATATTACAAGTTACAGAGTGTACTATCGGGGCCAATACTGCCGTTTAGTTCGACTACCCTCTGTTTCACATACAGTGGATCTTTTGGCTACTCGATTTCTGTCTGCACAAGCAAACTGAAACCAATTATCATTCTCCTTGTTGTTTCATTGTACAAGGTGCCCTAAAAGGAGTGGTAACTTTTCCGAATTGTCTCAACAGATGTCGCTTTATCTAGAAGTACAGCGACCAAATACTTATAATTCTTAAATTAAGTGATACCAACTAAATTTAAAATTATAAGTATTTGGTCGCTGTACTTTAGATAAAGCGACATCTGTGAGACAATTCAGATAGTTACCACTTCTTTTTGGGGCACCTGGTATTAGCTATTGGACTCCAGAAACTTCAGCAACCCATCACGTTCTGCTACCAGCTTAAGGGAACTGAAATTGCATTCTTTGACGTACTGAATATTCGCGGAAATGCATTTACACATTTTACGGTTATATTAAATGCTAATCTATTAGTTTTTACCTGTGGAATTGTGTCAGTTGCGTCTTCCACGCTTGACTATAGGGAACCGTTAGCCCCTTTAGGGCCACTGGTTGTTAAATTATAAGTCCTTAAGGCAATCGCCTGTCAACAAATTAACCCGGAATTGCTTGGAGTAGCTCGTATTATTACTGCGCTTTCGAGATTGCCTTTTTAATACCCAGGTCTATTTTATACTTACTTGAAATATTCAATAGATGTTCTGTCATACTTCGCGTTTATTTTACGGTATTTTTCAATATTCTGTTAAGAATTGTACATCATTTAGTATACAAAGTAGAAATAGCGAGCGCTGTCGTGTATATCTGTCGAAATAGGTGGATCTTCCTGTCTCGAATATTGAGGAAAAGTAATCGTGAATTCTAGTAAAAGACACGTAGCGCCAAGGAACTAATCTTTTCAGTGAAACAGCCGAACCTATGCCTCGACTGACCTACTAGCCGTGGTAAGTTGATGCAGAACTAAACACAGATGTGTTCAGGAAATGTATCCTGTAAAATTAGTCGCACACCAGATTTTAGACCCCTTGACGGGCTTATAATTCAAGTAAGGTCAAGTAGCCATCTGTTGCACCCCCCCCCCCCCTAAGGGGCTGTTTTGTGTTTTAAGTACCGTCTAGTTCTCTAACATATTTTTTAAATTAAAGTGGTACTAAAGTATAATGAGATTATGTTGTTTAAAAACCGATGGAAAAGCCATTCTTATGCTTTATTTCAGCAGCTATAATGTGAAACTGATTTTACGAAAGCTCCTTCTAGACATTCTAATAATATAACTATGTATTCTACAAAAATGGTTATTTGTCTCTGTTATGCACTTTATGTTGCGATACGGTAATTAAATAGCATCGATTTGTTTAAATAAAATACAATCCTCACGAATATGTTTCATTACATAAGCTGCCACGACAAAATAAGAAAAAGTTCGCATAAACAAATAATATTAAGTAACTAAACATGTATTATTACGTGTATTTTCTTTTTAGTAAGGTATCGATCATTAATTTTATCCTCTCTTTATTAGCTGAACATCATAATTATACGTGCAGAATTCTGACAATATATTTTTTGGAATCAAATACATTTTCTTCAAATGCATTGCTTATTTCTTATTTGGTAGGATTGTGTCTGAATTTCTAAATATTTTTGCCGCTATATTTAGTTAAATAACGTACATTATTACCGTAGAAGCTACAATGTTTGTCTATGTGGGTTTCCTGTA
>CALNHX010009059.1:0-53839 GCA_940337035.1 Agriotes lineatus | reverse complement strand
CCTGACCTGACATGACCATTCCAAACATATAACTTTAATAACTTTTTTCTCTATCTCTTACTGTTTGGCTGCTGAAACAGCGTCCCGGACGGACCAGAGTCCCGGACGGACGAAAATCACGTGATTTCTCAAAAACCGGAAGTGTCAGGTGACTGAAATTCGGTTCCTGACCTGACATGACCATTCCAAACATATAACTTTCATAACTTTTTTCTCTATCTCTTACTGTTTGGCTGCTGAAACAGCGTCCCGGACGGACGGAAATCACGTGATTTCTCGAAAACCGGAAGTGTCACGTGACTGAAATTCGGTTCCTGACCTGACATGACCATTCCAAACATATAACTTTAATAACTTTTTTCTCTATCTCTTACGGTTTGGCTGCTGAAACAGCGCCCCGGACAAGTCTATTAGATAAAGGACTAGCAGTCCAGTGAGTCTCATTTAAAAAAACAAAAAAGACCGTTTTGCAAATAGAACGCGTATTCACCACACGTACGTATATGACGTCATTGTTGGTAGCAAACTACCAGTCGCATTCGCCTTGATAAAATTTGCCTAGAATCTAACCTAAAAAGTTAGGATTAGGATAATTATTAAGATAATAATTAGTGTTAAGAGACTGAAATTCGGTTCCTGACCTGACATGACCATTCCAAACATATAACTTTCATAACTTTTTTCTCTATCTCTTACTGTTTGGCTGCTGAAACAGCGTCCCGGACGGACGGAAATCACGTGATTTCTCGAAAACCGGAAGTGTCACGTGACTGAAATTCGGTTCCTGACCTGACATGGCCATTCCAAACATATAACTTTAATAACTTTTTTCTCTATCTCTTACGGTTTGGCCGAATTTCAGTCACGTGATTTCTCGAAAACCGTAAGTGTCACGTGACTGAAATTCGGTTCCTGACCTGACATGACCATTCCAAACATATAACTTTCATAACTTTTTTCTCTATCTCTTACGGTTTGGCTGCTGAAACAGCGTCCCGGACAAGTCTATTAGATAAAGGACTAGCAGTCCAGTGAGTCTCATTTAGTAAAACAAAAAAGACCGTTTTGCAAATAGAACGCGTATTCACCACACGTACGTATATGACGTCATTGTTGGTAGCAAACTACCAGTCGCATTCGCCTTGATAAAATTTGCCTAGAATCTAACCTAAAAAGTTAGGATTAGGATAATTATTAAGATAATAATTAGTGTTAAGAGACTGAAATTCGGTTCCTGACCTGACATGACCATTCCAAACATATAACTTTAATAACTTTTTTCTCTATCTCTTACTGTTTGGCTGCTGAAACAGCGTCCCGGACGGACGGAAATCACGTGATTTCTCGAAAACCGGAAGTGTCACGTGACTGAAATTCGGTTCCTGACCTGACATGGCCATTCCAAACATATAACTTTAATAACTTTTTTCTCTATCTCTTACGGTTTGGCCGAATTTCAGTCACGTGATTTCTCGAAAACCGTAAGTGTCACGTGACTGAAATTCGGTTCCTGACCTGACATGCCCATTCCAAACATATAACTTTCATAACTTTTTTCTCTATCTCTTACGGTTTGGCTGCTGAAACAGCGTCCCGGACAAGTCTATTAGATAAAGGACTAGCAGTCCAGTGAGTCTCATTTAGTAAAACAAAAAAGACCGTTTTGCAAATAGAACGCGTATTCACCACACGTAAATATGACGTCATTGTTGGTAGCAAACTACCAGTCGCATTCGCCTTGATAAAATTTGCCTAGAATCTAACCTAAAAAGTTAGGATTAGGATAATTATTAAGATAATAATTAGTGTTAGAGACTGAAATTCGGTTCCTGACCTGACATGACCATTCCAAACATATAACTTTCATAACTTTTTTCTCTATCTCTTACTGTTTGGCTGCTGAAACAGCGTCCCGGACGGACGGATATCACGTGATTTCTCGAAAACCGGAAGTGTCACGTGACTGAAATTCGGTTCCTGACCTGACATGGCCATTCCAAACATATAACTTTAATAACTTTTTTCTCTATCTCTTACGGTTTGGCTGCTGAAACAGCGTCCCGGACAAGTCTATTAGATAAAGGACTAGCAGTCCAGTGAGTCTCATTTAGTAAAACAAAAAAGACCGTTTTGCAAATAGAACGCGTATTCACCACACGTACGTATATGACGTCATTGTTGGTAGCAAACTACCAGTCGCATTCGCCTTGATAAAATTTTCCTAGAACATAACCTAAAAAGTTAGGATTAGGATAATTATTAAGATAATAATTAGTGTTAGAGACTGAAATTCGGTTCCTGACCTGACATGACCATTCCAAACATATAACTTTAATAACTTTTTTCTCTATCTCTTACTGTTTGGCTGCTGAAACAGCGTCTCGGACGGACGGAAATCACGTGGTTTCTCGAAAACCGGAAGTGTCACGTGACTGAAATTCGGTTCCTGACCTGACATGGCCATTCCAAACATATAACTTTAATAACTTTTTTCTCTATCTCTTACGGTTTGGCTGCTGAAACAGCGTCCCGGACAAGTCTATTAGATAAAGGACTAGCAGTCCAGTGAGTCTCATTTAGTAAAACAAAAAAGACCGTTTTGCAAATAGAACGCGTATTCACCACACGTACGTATATGACGTCATTGTTGGTAGCAAACTACCAGTCGCATTCGCCTTGATAAAATTTGCCTAGAATCTAACCTAAAAAGTTAGGATTAGGATAATTATTAAGATAATAATTAGTGTTAGAGACTGAAATTCGGTTCCTGACCTGACATGACCATTCCAAACATATAACTTTAATAACTTTTTTCTCTATCTCTTACTGTTTGGCTGCTGAAACAGCGTCCCGGACGGACCAGAGTCCCGGACGGACGAAAATCACGTGATTTCTCAAAAACCGGAAGTGTCAGGTGACTGAAATTCGGTTCCTGACCTGACATGACCATTCCAAACATATAACTTTCATAACTTTTTTCTCTATCTCTTACTGTTTGGCTGCTGAAACAGCGTCCCGGACGGACGGAAATCACGTGATTTCTCGAAAACCGGAAGTGTCACGTGACTGAAATTCGGTTCCTGACCTGACATGACCATTCCAAACATATAACTTTAATAACTTTTTTCTCTATCTCTTACGGTTTGGCTGCTGAAACAGCGCCCCGGACAAGTCTATTAGATAAAAGACTAACAGTCCAGTGAGTCTCATTTAAAAAAACAAAAAAGACCGTTTTGCAAATAGAACGCGTATTCACCACACGTACGTATATGACGTCATTGTTGGTAGCAAACTACCAGTCGCATTCGCCTTGATAAAATTTGCCTAGAATCTAACCTAAAAAGTTAGGATTAGGATAATTATCAAGATAATAATTAGTGTTAAGAGACTGAAATTCGGTTCCTGACCTGACATGACCATTCCAAACATATAACTTTAATAACTTTTTTCTCTATCTCTTACTGTTTGGCTGCTGAAACAGCGTCCCGGACGGACGGAAATCACGTGATTTCCGTCCCGGACGGACGGAAATCACGTGATTTCTCGAAAACCGGAAGTGTCACGTGACTGAAATTCGGTTCCTGACCTGACATGGCCATTCCAAACATATAACTTTAATAACTTTTTTCTCTATCTCTTACGGTTTGGCCGAATTTCAGTCACGTGATTTCTCGAAAACCGTAAGTGTCACGTGACTGAAATTCGGTTCCTGACCTGACATGACCATTCCAAACATATAACTTTCATAACTTTTTTCTCTATCTCTTACGGTTTGGCTGCTGAAACAGCGCCCCGGACAAGTCTATTAGATAAAGGACTAGCAGTCCAGTGAGTCTCATTTAGTAAAACAAAAAAGACCGTTTTGCAAATAGAACGCGTATTCACCACACGTAAATATGACGTCATTGTTGGTAGCAAACTACCAGTCGCATTCGCCTTGATAAAATTTGCCTAGAATCTAACCTAAAAAGTTAGGATTAGGATAATTATTAAGATAATAATTAGTGTTAGAGACTGAAATTCGGTTCCTGACCTGACATGACCATTCCAAACATATAACTTTCATAACTTTTTTCTCTATCTCTTACTGTTTGGCTGCTGAAACAGCGTCCCGGACGGACGGATATCACGTGATTTCTCGAAAACCGGAAGTGTCACGTGACTGAAATTCGGTTCCAGACCTGACATGGCCATTCCAAACATATAACTTTAATAACTTTTTTCTCTATCTCTTACGGTTTGGCTGCTGAAACAGCGTCCCGGACAAGTCTATTAGATAAAGGACTAGCAGTCCAGTGAGTCTCATTTAGTAAAACAAAAAAGACCGTTTTGCAAATAGAACGCGTATTCACCACACGTACGTATATGACGTCATTGTTGGTAGCAAACTACCAGTCGCATTCGCCTTGATAAAATTTTCCTAGAATCTAACCTAAAAAGTTAGGATTAGGATAATTATTAAGATAATAATTAGTGTTAGAGACTGAAATTCGGTTCCTGACCTGACATGACCATTCCAAACATATAACTTTAATAACTTTTTTCTCTATCTCTTACTGTTTGGCTGCTGAAACAGCGTCTCGGACGGACGGAAATCACGTGGTTTCTCGAAAACCGGAAGTGTCACGTGACTGAAATTCGGTTCCTGACCTGACATGGCCATTCCAAACATATAACTTTAATAACTTTTTTCTCTATCTCTTACGGTTTGGCTGCTGAAACAGCGTCCCGGACAAGTCTATTAGATAAAGGACTAGCAGTCCAGTGAGTCTCATTTAGTAAAACAAAAAAGACCGTTTTGCAAATAGAACGCGTATTCACCACACGTACGTATATGACGTCATTGTTGGTAGCAAACTACCAGTCGCATTCGCCTTGATAAAATTTGCCTAGAATCTAACCTAAAAAGTTAGGATTAGGATCATTATTAAGATAATAATTAGTGTTAGAGACTGAAATTCGGTTCCTGACCTGACATGACCATTCCAAACATATAACTTTAATAACTTTTTTCTCTATCTCTTACTGTTTGGCTGCTGAAACAGCGTCTCGGACGGACGGAAATCACGTGGTTTCTCGAAAACCGGAAGTGTCACGTGACTGAAATTCGGTTCCTGACCTGACATGGCCATTCCAAACATATAACTTTAATAACTTTTTTCTCTATCTCTTACGGTTTGGCTGCTGAAACAGCGTCCCGGACAAGTCTATTAGATAAAGGACTAGCAGTCCAGTGAGTCTCATTTAGTAAAACAAAAAAGACCGTTTTGCAAATAGAACGCGTATTCACCACACGTACGTATATGACGTCATTGTTGGTAGCAAACTACCAGTCGCATTCGCCTTGATAAAATTTGCCTAGAATCTAACCTAAAAAGTTAGGATTAGGATAATTATTAAGATAATAATTAGTGTTAGAGACTGAAATTCGGTTCCTGACCTGACATGACCATTCCAAACATATAACTTTAATAACTTTTTTCTCTATCTCTTACTGTTTGGCTGCTGAAACAGCGTCCCGGACGGACGGATATCACGTGATTTCTGGAAAACCGGAAGTGTCACGTGACTGAAATTCGGTTCCTGACCTGACATGGCCATTCCAAACATATAACTTTAATAACTTTTTTCTCTATCTCTTACGGTTTGGCTGCTGAAACAGCGTCCCGGACAAGTCTATTAGATAAAGGACTAGCAGTCCAGTGAGTCTCATTTAGTAAAACAAAAAAGACCGTTTTGCAAATAGAACGCGTATTCACCACACGTACGTATATGACGTCATTGTTGGTAGCAAACTACCAGTCGCATTCGCCTTGATAAAATTTGCCTAGAATCTAACCTAAAAAGTTAGGATTAGGATAATTATTAAGATAATAATTAGTGTTAGAGACTGAAATTCGGTTCCTGACCTGACATGACCATTCCAAACATATAACTTTAATAACTTTTTTCTCTATCTCTTACTGTTTGGCTGCTGAAACAGCGTCTCGGACGGACGGAAATCACGTGGTTTCTCGAAAACCGGAAGTGTCACGTGACTGAAATTCGGTTCCTGACCTGACATGACCATTCCAAACATATAACTTTCATAACTTTTTTCTCTATCTCTTACGGTTTGGCTGCTGAAACAGCGTCCCGGACAAGTCTATTAGATAAAGGACTAGCAGTCCAGTGAGACAAATGTCTCATTTAGTAAAACAAAAAAGACCGTTTGGCAAATAGAACGCGTATTCACCACACTTACGTATATGACGTCATTGTTGGTAGCAAACTACCAGTCGCATTCGCCTTGATAAAATTTGCCTAGAATCTAACCTAAAAAGTTAGGATTAGGATAATTATTAAGATAATAATTAGTGTTAGAGACTGAAATTCGGTTCCTGACCTGACATGACCATTCCAAACATATAACTTTAATAACTTTTTTCTCTATCACTTACGGTTTGGCTGCTCAAACAGCGTCCCGGACGGACAAGTCTATTATATATATGGATAATTTAGACGCAAGTGTATTTTCATCATTATCGATTGATTGGAATAGTACTATTCAATCTTTTGAATTAAAAATAGAAGCAGTTTGTGTGGGTATTGCGCGATTTAATATTTCACTGCAACGTTTTGCTTCATTAGGAAAAAACAGCGGCCACAGCTACATTGCTTGCGTCTGTTGTTAAAAGAAAAGGTTGAGAATAATCTGGATATTGTAATTTCAAATTTGAGGTTAAAATATTGATATTTAAAATATTCAGGATACTGGAGGTGTTGGATTAATATCGTTTTGGAGCGCAAGCAGGGGTTATCTCCTTGATGACCGTATTTTGGCAGTTGTTTTCTGTAAGTATTTTCAACTAAAGACAATACGACTTTGAAACTTCTAGGAATTGATGGATGAACCAGGCATCTTGCAATAGATTAGAGCAGACATCGTGTCTCATGATTCATAAACTGGAAATAACTTAACAAACTCATAGTTTTAGAAATATCTTCCACCCCCATATCGTAGCCAGACCCTGCGCTTAAAATTAATGATAAAACTGAGGTTTCTAGCCCAAACTTTCATCAAACTAACATTTGTTGTACAATTAATACTAAGTCTGGCACACTTTTGGATGGGGCTTGTATAAAATCAACAATTTTACAACCATTTACAAAACTATAAATTGAAAGTAATTCCGTTTATATCCAATTTTATAAAACATTTGCTCTTCATCCGAACTGATGTAATTCCAAGTGCTCCTCATGAAACGTTTGTAGTTAGTTTCTGTAAAATTATGGATTAAGGTTAATTATCAACTTAAAGGAACTTAAAATTTACCGTTCGGAGGTTAAAAACAAATTGGCCAATCAATAGTGCATGCAACAATCACTTCTTATTTCGTAATCACTACTGCGACACTTCTGTAATATTTTGTACTAATTGCGGTTACAAAACGTTTCTGACGAGAAACCGATAATGTTACAATAGAAAAATTGATTTTTAATTCATTTATGATGCATTCCACGCCCAAATATGCAGATGGTAGGTCGATTGATACAGGAAATAGGTCGTTAGTACTTAACCTAAAACTGCAAATTTTGTTCTTAATAACAAAAACCATTTATAAACATCTATTTGCGCTATCTGGGACTCCAATGCCGGTTTATACGCTGCAATCAGGTCGTGAGTTGTAAACTATTAAAAAGAATCCAATTAAATAATCTACACTTTAATTTCTGTAAATTTTTTAGGCAGTAAATCAATATTTCCAAATGTTTTCGAAGATGATCACGCTTGTTTAATATAAATTAAAACGTACACATCTGTATATATCAAAGGTTTATCAGTTTGTGCTTAATAAGTTTTGCTTACTATAAATATTTTTTATAAAGTACAACGTAGCATTGGTAGCAAAATTATCAAATGAAGCGATAGATGTCAGGTATTTATACGTTTCAGTATTGTTAGCGTTACAATTATTAAACCTTGCAATTTACCCATGTTTTATAAATCAAAATTTATTGTTGCAAAGTATCGTTTAATTATAGGTAAAATAGTAATACAGATTCTTTTACTATAAGTAAAATTTGTAAATTCCATGAAAGTTAGGTCTCGTGTTGCATTATGTATTTTGCTTTAAATAAGTTATAATCTGTATAATTCGTTGTTTTTTAAAAGTTTTTATTGGAATAAGCCATATTCGCCTTTTAATGTGCACTGATTTCCATTCTCTAACATTGAATTTACCCGGAAATGCACATTTCGCAATGTGCAATTGCACACAAACGTAAACAAACAAGACTGCAATAATGCACAAATGCAACAAATACACATGGCTAATCCTAACCTAAAAAAAAATAATTTTGTTTAAATAAAAAGTAATTAGATGTTAATAAGCGCAATTTATTGTTATTAATCATAAGTTCAAAACAGGTACAAACCGATTATTCTCCAAAAGCCTTTAAAATTGTTTGCGGCGTCCTTAAAAAAAAGAATTTAGTAACAACAAAAAAAAGTGAGTAGGTCGTTTGAACCGCCACAGTCTTAAGCTTAAATTGAGCCATTTCTCCACGCCGTTCGCCCAATTAACGACTTATTTGCGATTTTAAGGTGACATTTAGTAAAGAGCATGCAAATTCCGGCTATTAGACTGCCGTAAACGCAGCCTCATCGCGTTCGGGTAGCTACTTTGCCACAAAACATATGCAGTAGGTCGTCTGCAACCGCTGCAACATTTTTATTTGTAAACATGACCATAAACACTTGCAAAATGTCAAGCTAACCTATTGCGAGTGTTTGCTGCCCCAAAGCCGCGATTTTCGCCCAGGATGGACGGCGGCTCGTACGACGGCGTGTCCGAAGTGTGCAGGACGTGCCTGCAGCAGATCGCCCATGGCGCCCAGATTTTTTACCTGGACTCAGTCGAAGCCACCTCGGAGGCCACCACCATCCGGCACAAGCTGAGGGACTGCGTACCCGAGCTGGTAAGTGGGCCTAGATTACTATCCAAATATAACTGGCTCTGCTGTATAACTTTCTGCAATTGCTGGTGGTGAGGTTTGCGTGAAGGTTTTAGAGCTGTAAAAGCAGTTGAAAGCGTTTGGAGTTGGGCCGTTGTGAGTTTTGCGTTAAGCTAGCTGAGTAGCACTGAAGTTTGAACAGCAGAAGATTAATTTAGCATAAGCATAGATGTGCTAGCAAATGGTGTATTTATAAACCAACAATTCAGTTTTTAGTAGTAAAGTCCTGCGGAGAATTGGAAGCAATGAGAATTGATACTAACCGTTTCTATGCAAAAGTATTAAACTGATTGTAAACTATGAACAGTAAATGATAATTTAATTGATAATATGCAAATGCAAATAGCTGCTGTGTTGCAACTGATAGCAAAATGGTAGGTATTCACCACTGGCAGTTGTTTTGGTGCGAACAAACAATTGAATTAATTTATATTTAACAATGCGCAGTCGTTTAAGCTATGTCTTTGAACTTACCGTTCTTTTAGACACTGGAAGTGGCAGACACGTTGAATACATAAAAATAGTAAGTACTAAAAGTCAGAATGTTTTCAAGTGCTGGCCTAATGTAAACAGTGACAATTGTTTCTTTTAACTACTACAACCAAACCTAGCTTCCTAGATACAAGTGGTTTCTATTGCATATAGTTTATGTTTTTTTCATTCATAATTCTTTTTTTCAAGTAATTCAAATTCTACAAGCTGTTATCATAGTGTAAATAGCGATGTTCACTTGTTTGCTTTCGTTACTAAAGCAAAGTCTAGCCTACGAGATGCAACAAATCGATATAGCAATTAGATTTTGTTGTGATTAATGACCCAACATTTAATTCTTTTTCACGTTATTAATCAAATTGATGCGTGAGTTTCGAAATTCATATTAAAATGGCCCTAAAACCACATTTGTTATAGTTAAGAGTTGCTGAAACATTGACGTTCAGTTACTTTGTTTAGCTGCTAAAGCCAAAGTTGTGGGTCTTTGTTTTACACATGTGATTTACATAAAATCATCTTTACCTACTTTAAATATATGAACGTTATGATTAAATTTGCACAACTTGTAAGAATACGCATTAGTGAGTTGCTCTTCCTGTTAGATTTTGTTTTGATTCGAATTCTAAGAGCTGCTATCAGAATGTAAATAGGGCGGTGTTTTGAATGATGGCATATTAGAAGCAATCTATTGTGAGATGTTTAGTTTTCATTCACTACTAAAGTAAAGCTTCATTTGCTGTTGCAGATAGATTAGATTTTGTTTTATCGTACGATGTAGTGTTTAGCTTTTCAAAACTTTTTAGAATGTATTAGAAAAATTATACATAATAATATAGTCATAAAGCTACATGAGTAATTCAAAATAGCAAAGTTTCGAGTTATTTAAATTATTACAGTTCGTATCAGTTATCAGTATTACCTACTATTGTAAATCAAGTAGCCACTGGCATCACTATCACTGTTTTGTCCTAGAATTATAATTATTGCAGTGATAGTGTGCATCTTTCATTCAATAAATCTGTATTTTAACATAATAACCTTCTCAGTATTCTTTTGTAGCATTACCGAGAACATTTTCTACTATTTCTCGAATTGGTCTGAAATTGTCTTCATCGCAAACCAGTAGTGAGCAGTACCAACGAGATGTTTTCCAAGAGAAGTTAATGTGTTACTTTATGATTGGTTGAAGTATCGAGATCCTGTTCTTATTGATATAGAAATGTTACCCCTTAAAATTCGTAAATAAAAATATAGCTAACAAAATATAAATATTAAAAAACAGACATAACGGTCAACCAGTTAACTTACAGGCTACTTACATAACTACCATATATTCCCAAATTAGCAATATTATTCGCAAAATAATTGAAAAAAAACTTAATTTCCGAATAACCCTTCAAAATCATAATATAATTGGTAATTTTTTTAGTAAATTAAAAATAAAATAGAAATCGATAACAAAACAGATATATAGTATATCAAGTACGTTGTAATAGTTGCGAAGCAAATTATACAGGGTGTTTTTAACCACTCATGGAGTGATTTATTATCCCAAACTGAACATTTTTCTTGAAGAACCCAATGCTTATTTTGGCTAATAACCAAGTTATTAAAATAAATTAGTTTTTATTTAAAAAAAAACAATTGATCTCTTGCAATAATTTGAATCAAGTAATTCGTGGCCCTGAAAAGGACAATTTGTTAAACTCAAAATTTTCTCCTTCTGGTCCATGATTACCATTTCCACCGTGCAATTTACACAAAATACAAAACTTGAGAATTGAACTTTCCAAAAAGTGATATTAATTTAAAAGCACAATCAACATGTGTCAAGTGACACAGCCAGTACTTAATAAGCAAACATTTTACCAACCTTCTTGAAAAAAATCCTCATAAAATGCCCACATTACATAAAAGTGAATTTGTTTAATAACTTGGGTTATTTAGACAAGATAAGCAGTTGGTTACTAATGAAAAAATAATTAAGAAAAAGACGAATTTATTAAATGATACAAATTTCAGGATGAAAAAAATATTGATAAAGCAGTTCTTCGTTGACCTAATACCTAATATGTTAATGTGTTATTTCACACACCGAAGAAGGCTCATCAATAAGCTAAAATGTTTGTAAATAATAAATTGAAATTTCACAATGTAATAATTAACTGGGTGCAAATGTAAACCACCAATTAGATATAACGTAAAAACCAGCCGTACAAATAAGAAAAACTTAAAATTTATTTTATCGCAGCAGGTGTTTATAATTTAAAATTTTCCTACAATTATCTTATGTAGAAGATTAGTTATTCCGAAATATACTACAGGTATGGTTTTAACCTACTTAGGGTAGTTTTTTATTTACTTAAATATGGAATTAACTTTACAGAGTTCAGTTTTTGCTGGCCAGTCCACTAGCTAATTTTATATTTTCAGATATTCTATTCGCTATTTATTTGCCTTTCTGACGATATTTAGTTTTTAAATTCTCATGCAGCTTATCTTTTTTTTTGCGAAAAAAGTATTAACTACAGACATACAAAATCGTAGTGACATTATTTGTAACAATTAAAGAGGGAAAATAAGTGTCGAAGTAGTCACGGTAAACTTTTATTATACAATATGTCCAACATAAAGAGGGTCAGTATGTGGGTCTTGCTAATAGTAAGAGATACACTTTTGGCTAAATGGGAAAAAGTTGCTTAATTAAAGGACTAACAAAATGACACCTAGAAATTCTTGATATGATTTTTCTTTTTTGAGTTGTCTTAGAAAAGTTACAGCGAAACTGACAAAACTACTTTATAGCAACTTTTAATGAACTTAAAGATTACGTTATACATTTGTTGTATCCGACGTTTCGTCTTTTAGCAACCATCATCCACTTCATTTTTACTTCCTTGTAAGATAAAGGAAGTATTGGATTCACCTAGTGATGTAAATTACCCGGGTATTTATTTTTAGAGGTAAATACCCGGGGTATTTACCCGGGTAAATACCCAAAATTGCTAAATTCAGAATAAAAACGGCTTCTAAAATTTTACATAAAAAATTAGGACCGTATTTAACAAAATCTGGTGTGATACACGCACACAGCTTCCTTTTACAGTGATCTTATAATTAGTCAAAAATTTGTTTTTAGCTTCGCTACTAGATTGTAGCCTTGTCTCAGGCCATACTTCCAGTTATGAAATTTTCTTCAAAAGCTTGTTGTCGCATCTAGGTAGTGCACAAAACATATATAAAGTTTCAACGCAATACCTCTTTTCATTTTTGAGCTATTCTGTACATAGACAGACAGACAGACAAACAGACCAATGAAAAAAATATGTTTTTGGGGTTCAGGGGACTCTAAAATGTGAAGATCTGTTGAAAACTCAATTTCGAATTTTTGGGGTGAATGTAGTGATTTGGGTCGAGTAAATACCCAGTGGGTAGGGTATTTACCTGGGTATTTACCCCTGCCTCGGGTAAATACCTAAAAAGTGGGTATTTATCAAATTTGTAATATTTAGAAAACTAATAAACTAACTTTTAGTCACATAATAATGTTATCTTAATAAATAAACTACGTACATATAAATACACTGAAATATTTTATGTAAAATAGCGATTTAAATGTATCAATAAGCAACAAATTGCACCTGTCAGAATTTATAAAAGAAAAATTGTATATTATTTACCCGGGTAAATACCCAAAATGGATATTTAAACGGGTATTTATAGCCTCATTTACGAATATTATAAAATTGTAGAATAAAAAAATAGCTGATGGGGCCATAATTATACAGGTTGCCTAAAACTGTACAGAACATGGCAATTTCATGAGTTGAAAATAGTTCAAATTTGCCATAAGAGTAACCGAAATAGAAAATGGAATAAATACTTTGGTAGCTAGGCAACAAGTAGTGCATAGCTACTTGTTGCCTAACTACCAAAGTATTTATTGCATTTTCTATTTCGGTTACTCTTATGGCAAATAGTACCATGAGATTAAAAAAAAAATGATTCTGAGCAGGCCTTGATAAGTGTTATACGTTTGGCAGTACTGAAGTGTATTGTCAGTTTATGTCAAATTCGAGATTTGCAGGTTAAGTTTTATGTCAGTGTGTGTCAAACATCAAACAAAACTTAACCTGCAAATCTTGAATTTGACATAGACTGACAATACACTTCAGTACTGCCAAACGTATAACACATATCAAGGCCTGCTCAGAATCATTTTTTTTATCTCATGGTATTTGAACCTTTTCCAACTCATGGAATGGCCATGTTCCGTACAATTTTAGGCAATCTGTATATAACAGCAATAAGGTAGCATAAATAAAAAAAGGAATTCAATGCTTGAAGAAGAAAGAGATGAACATAGAAACAATGATTTGAGTAGACTTGATGCTCATTTTAATTATGGCATATGTCGATTAAATATGCCTACTAAAATAACTTTTTTTCTATAGCACATGTTAAAGTGTGCTTTTATCAACTCAAAACAAAAGGTCAAGTTTTACTTTAACAGCAAGGGTAGATAAAGTAGCACTTTAACATCAAGGATAGATAAAGTAATTTAATTTTCTAACTTTTGTTTAAATTAAATATGACAGCTTCGTATTATCGTAGCAACCCGATCTAGCTACTGACGTTTTGAAATGTGATTGACTGTCATTATTTTCTTTTGAAATTGTTAAAGTTCTTGCTATAGAAAAAAATATTGTATTATACACGACGATAAAGTTATTTCTATCCACTCTTGAATCATTAACGTCTCGACTTCGTCTCGACGTTAAACGATTCACTCGTGGATAAAATTTAACTTTATCGTCTTGTATAATAAATTACTATTTTTAACGGTTATCTTTTCCTTATGTGCTATGATGCGCTGTTGTTCATGCCATCTGATTGCTGTTATACATACATAATTATGCTCCCATCGGCATACAACATTGTTTATATAATTTTATTATTTTCTTTGCCTTATTAAGATAGTTTTTTAATATGTATTATTATTAATGTTTTCCAAGTTAACGTTAAGTTCATTTTTCAAAAATGGAAACAAGTTGGAAAATAATATACAATTTTTCTTTTATAAATTCTGACAGGTGCAATTTGTTGCTTATTGTTACATTTAAATTGCTATTTTACATAAAATATTTCAGTGTATTTATATGTATGTAGTTTATTTATTAAGATAACATTATTATGTGAGTAAAAAGTTAGTTTAGTTTTCTAAATATTACAAATTTGATAAATACCCACTTTTTAGGTATTTACCCGAGGCAGGGGTAAATAACCAGGTAAATACCCTACCCACTGGGTATTTACTCGACCCACATCACTACATTCACCCCAAAAATTGAGTTTTCAACAGATCTTCACATTTTAGAGTCCCCTGAACCCCAAAAACAAATTTTTTTTCATTGGTCTGTTTGTCTGTCTGTCTGTCTGTCTGTGAACAGAATATCTCAAAAATGAAAAGAGGTATTCCGTTGAAACTTTATATATGTTTTGTGTACTACCTAGATGCGACAACAAGCTTTTGAAGAAAATTGCATAACTGGAAGTATGGTGTTTACTGTTGTGATTTTTTAGTTTTTTGATTTTATCATAAACGGTTCTAACGATTTTTTTTCAAACGTTACATTTTTATTACATTTTTAATGTGTATTGATGTGAGATAGGTGGTTTTCCAGTTGATACCTCTAACAAGACTTTCTGTTTTTTTATATACAGGGAGTAAAAAAATACGTTCGGATATTTTACCTACTTAGAGATCTCAGCAATACAAAAAAAAATCTTAATAAACATGGGTCCGGCAATGCTTTGTGTCCGAAATACAGGGTGTTAAAGTATTAAAAAAAAATCCCGGCCGCCCCTGGGATAAATCATTTAAATCTAACTGCGCCATGCTCCCTAATAGCACTAGTGAACCCTCAGAGTTTCACTAAAATTGGCTAAGGGGTTTTTAGATATTGAAGCATTTTAGTTTTTGTCTTAACAGGTTCAGAGACGAACAAAAATATGGGCTTTATTTTTTTTTCTTGAAAACGAAGCGACATACAGAAAAACTCAGGAGACAAAAAAGTTGCATATTTAGTTGCTTTATTAAAGAAAAATATGAAAGTTGCAAAAAAATCTGCTGGGTGTTATTTTTTTGTGAATTACTGGACCAACTGTAATTGGTCCATAAGATACCTCATAAAGTTAGAAACAAACTGTAAAAATTTTATTAAAATCGCTAAAAGCGTTTTGTAGATAACAATAAAAAAGGGATTTTTTTTAAAACTTTAACACCCAGTATCTCGGAAACGACGCGTTTTCGGACCCATGTTTATTAGGATTTTTTGTTTGTATTAATGAGATCTATAAGTGAGTAAAATATCCGAACGTATTTTTTAAACACCCTGTATAATGTAAGTAGTAAAGTCGGGCACTCCATCATGTAGGAACATGGCCTGAGACAATGCTATAATCTAGTAGCGAAGCTAAAAACAAATTTTTGACTAATTATAAGATTACTGTAAAAGGAAGCTGTGCGTGTATCACACCAGATGTTTTTTAAATACGGTCCTAATTTTTTATGTAAAATTTTAGAAGCCGCTTTTATTCTGAATTTAGCAATGTACCACACGTTATGATAACATTTAAGATACTTAAAAAAACGAAAAATCACATCAAGAATTTCTAGGCGACATTTTGTTAGCCCTTGAATTACGCAGCTTTTATACCATTTAACCAAATTTGTATCTCTTACTATTAACTAGATCCCTATACTAGCCCTCTTTATCTTGGACACACTGTATAACAGTAAAAAATTTTTGCTAAATCACACAAGGTGTTTATTTAGATGAAACTACTCTGGCATCTTTGAATGGCTTTAATTAATTTTTTTTTAATCAAGCACCCAGCATGTTTTGGAATTTTTGTATGCCTCTGTTAATTAGTTGTCTATGATTTTTATTCAGGATGTGATGTAGCTAAAGGTTGTATTTTTTGAAATGTTTAGCAAACCAAATAATTTAGGAACAGGTGATTGGTGCTTCGTGAAACAAGATTAACCAAACAAAACTGTCAAACACAAAATTTAAGTGAAGTGCAAGAAGAACTAAATGACATGGTATACACCCTTGGAGAAAGGTACTGGCAAGAGTGTATGCTCAGCGATATCTTGATCGGAGTCATACAAAAAGTGTAAGTTTTGATAGACTCCAGGAAAGATTTTGGAGAACAGGGTACGTTCAGTATGAAAAACATGAAGGGAATACCTTTCAAACAGTGCATGGAAACATGTTGCTAAATGTAACTGATTAGTTTTTGCATAGGTTGCAGATATTGAGCATATTTTGTGAATTTCAGGTTATTATTACTAATAATAATAATATAGACATTTATTTCCAAAAAAAGCAAATTACATATTGTGTAATGAAAAAATTTTTGGAAAATGGGCGCTGTTCAGTTTGACCCACCCGATGGTAGGTTAATTGGTCTTCCACAGCACCCGTACCACACAATTAGAAAAAATAATGCAGCTGGACGTGTATTATTTAACATCCAATAGCCGAGAGAAAATATTACTGATTTAATAAAAGATTTTTAAAAGTACTTTTATTTGCAACCATATAATGTAATAAGATCATTACTGACTTTTAAAAAGTTGGAAAATGAGCTATTCCCAACTTAAATTTCCAACCGTTCGAAAAAGTGATTGCCGGTTGGAAATGAATCCATTCCCGACCGCTGTGTAGGTAGGGACAATGGAAATATCGTTGATCCATTCATGCGCGATCCATTCCCGACCGCTGAGTAGGTAGGAACACTGGGAATTTCGTTGATCCATTCATGCGCGTCACAACCTGTTGTATCATAATATAATAATTTTTCCAATTATTGTTTAGAATAAAGTGGTTGCGAATAAAATAGTATAAATACCACGGTGAAAAGTTTCATTCCTTTCTCGAGATAAAGTTCACCTCGACGCTACGCGTATCGGTTAACTACTTAATCTCTCGACAGGAATGAAACACTTTCCACCTCGGTATGTAATATACTATTAAACTTGGTTTCAGGTAGGGTTCTTAATTGGCGAGGTATTATTATATTATTATAATAATACACAATATTGTATGAAAAAGATCTTTTAAATAAATAAATTCTAAACCATGGAATTGTCAATGCACTTTTTGTTGTAATGTTAACTTGATGATCATCGGATCTGAAGGAAATTTTATCGAACAAGTAAGATGGTATTTGATTGTTAATTATTTTAAATACAAAACTGCTGTATGTAATTTACGTCTGTTGGACATTCTAAGCCAGTTTGCCTTTTTCAATTTATGAGATACGTGCTGTCGTGTCTGTTAGAGTTGCAGGGGGAGACAGATTTCCAGATACAAAATAAACATTTAATACTGATAAGGTACATCATTCCATTCACAATATTTATAAACATCTGAGTTGTTTTTTAATGTGTAACTATAACTACCGTATGATTAGTTTTATTAGCACACTATAGAACTAAGTTCACAAACAACGCGAAATGTAAATTCTAACAGTGTTTGTATACCATAGATAAATCTAGACATGGAATTTGATTGTGTTGGATTCTTATTGCAGTATTTTTTGTTAAGCAGAGAGCATAAAGCATAATTAAAATTTTACAAGACCAATGCATCGCACAACAAAATTTTCATGTCTCTCGAAAGGCAATAACGGTGAGCATACAGTTACTTTAAATTATAATACGCTTTCTGGACACATCGGGAAACATGTTCGAAACGTAGGTCGTTACCAATGAGCACATCCAAATTCTTACACACGTTGCTCTGCACTAAAACGTCACCACCCACTTTTACGTCAATCGACGCAATTGCTTGTTCCCCAAACAACATAAATGACAATTTAGAGGCATTATTTTTAATGAATGTTTCTCACAAAATTCTACAAGTCTCGCCAGGTCCTCGTTCACCAACGATATCGATTCATTTAGCTTATGATACGAAAAAGAGTAATATATTTGCATATCATCAGCGTACATGTGAAATTTACAATATTGTAAGCAAGAATCGAGCCTTGTGGAACACCCATTGTGACTACTAGCGGATCGGAAGTTTTTTGGTGAATACTGACTATTTGTGTTCTATTAGAGAGATATTGATTTATTAAGCTGATAGCCGAGTTATCAAAAACTATAAAATGTAAAATAGAAAACAAAAGTGTATGGTCGATGGTGTCAAAAGCTTTCGAAACGTCTAAAAGCACTAGTAAAGTTAATTCTTTGTTTTCAGTAGCGCGAATACAATCAGTATTGCAACTGTAACCAGGGCGGAAGCCAGATTGCGTTTTTGGAAAAATATTGTGCATGATAACGTAATTGCGAATTTGTTTATCTAAAATTTTTTCAAGAACTTTAGATAACGTTCAAAGAATACTTATTGGACGAAGCTGTTTGAATTCTGTCGGTAGGTCAGTTTTAAGCAGTGGTATAACTTGTGCGGATTTCCAAATATCTGGAAAAACGCATTCTGTTATGCAGAAATTCATGACCTGTGTGAAGTATGGCAACAGATGAGGACAGCACATTTGTAATAACTATATTGATGTTATCAGGGCCCGTAGATGTTGATTTAATGGCGAAAAGAGTATTTCCAACTTCCAATTCATTTGTTTCAACAAACTGAAATGAGTTTTCCAGATAAATGTTTTTTATTTGCGGAGTAGTAGTTAATTAATAATAATAATAATAATAATACCACCATTTATTTGCCCAAAAAATACAAGTTAAAAAAAATATATACAGTTACTATACAAATAAATATAAATAAATGTAATTAGACATATAAAAGAAGAAGAGAAAGATGGAAGCATGAATTTATGAATGAAATTTACTGCAATTTGCTAATTCGCGTCGCGAATTGTTGCAAAGTGCAATAATTCCCTCTATAAGACTAAGATTTATAATATACAAATTACAAAATTTCTGAGATTTCATTAACCAAGGATTATTTAATCACAAAGAACAACATATATAATGTATCAATAAAGTAAAATAAGAGAACTTCCAATAGAAAACATTTGGAATCATACTTTTATGAAACTAAATTTTTTATTTCGTTTTCTTTTGAAGGTTATTGAACTATAAGGTATAGAAAAATCTGTAGTAGAGTTAATTTTGATATAATTGTATATTTTATGAATAAAAAATAAAAAATTGTGCTGACCAAAAGACTTATTCATCTGAGGAGTATAGGCGACAAGATTATTGCGTAACCGAGTACTGTATAAATGTACTGGAAATTCTAAATTTAATGAATTTCTGTGTTTGTACATATATTTGGCAATTGAAATAAAATATCTATAAAATGTAGGCACGTCAAATTCACAAAAGAGCAATGAAGTGGAATAAAAGTATGGTTTATTTAAAATAACTTTTATAATCATTTTTTGCATAACTTCATTTCAAGATAAATGTATACTGGCCGCTCCACCCCACACAAGAATTCCATAGTTTAATATTGACTGTATATAACCATAATAAAGCGTTTTTAAAGTGTTTAGTTGAGCAAACTGCTTGCGAGTTCTAAAAAGATAGATAAATTTACGTATTTTTTTTACCAAGTAATCTATGTGTACATCCCACCTTAAATGTTGATCTACCATTAACCCTAAATATTTTATGGAAGAGGACTTCTTAATATTAATAGAACAAACACAATTAATTCCTTTACAATTATTATAAGAATGAATAATCGACTGATTTGGGATAGGCAAGGCTTGATTATAAATTGTGAAAGGCATATAAAACGTTTTATCATAATTCAAGGTTAGGATATTGTTATCAAACCAATATTTTAAAAACTTAAGATGGTTAGTGGCATCAGAAATGACGTGATCCCATGAATCACCATTGATCACAATAGCAGTGTCATCTGCAAAGGAAACCATATGACTGTTATGTAAGTTGTAGCGCAAAACGTCATTTATATACATAATAAAAAGCAATGGTCCCAAAATTGACCCTTGTAGAACCCCACACGATATAGATTTTGCAGAACTTAAAGAGTTATTAACTACGACCTGTTGTTTTCTTCCTGTTAAATAACTTTTTATAAGTGATAGTGCAATCCCCTTCACGCCGTACATCTCCAGTTTATGGCACAAAATACGATGAGAAACTGTATCAAATGCCTTGGCCAAATCTAAGAATATCGCAAGAGTAGGCTTAGAAGAGTCTAAGGAACGATATATATTAGATGTCAGAAAAGCCAAAGCATCTTCAGTAGATTTCCCATTCCTAAAACCATATTGATTATCAGAGAAAATGTTACAAAGGTTGAAAAATGTTTCCAATTGTTTTTTGATAAGCTTTTCAAATATTTTGGAGATGCAAGACGTGAGGGCAATTGGTGTATAGTTTGAAATCTTAAGTATTGAACCAGATTTATGAAGTGGTGTGACTATAGCAGTTTTTAGGCAATTTGGAAAGATACCTTCAGTTAGGCAATAATTGAATAATGTAGAGAGAGGTAAAGAAATACTCTTTGATATTTTTTTCAAAACTATTGTAGATAATTGATCAGAACCCCGTGAAAGGGTGTTGTTCAAGCTCTTAATACTATTTTCAACGTCAAAGTGATCAAATGGTTTCCAATATAATGACTTTTCATTTACATTGATATTATGTTGTAAGGGTTGATCCAGACCTGTTATTTCTGATGTCAACTGATTCGGAACATGTACAAAAAAATTATTAAATTCATTAGCAATTGCCTCGTTACAATCAATTATTTGTCCATCTTCAGTTTGAATTTGTGTTATAATAGACTTTTTTGAATTTATATTAGCCGCTGTTTTAGTAACTTTCCAGAGTTCTTTTGAATTTTTACAATTATCAAATTTATTTTTATAATAATTATTTTTGCAGGACCGAATTAAATTATTCACCAAGTTTCGTTGTGCTTTATAGTTATTGTGCTCGTTAAGGTCGTTTTTATTTCATAAATAAGTTTTAAATAAAATGTTTTTTATATGAATTTGTCCCACAATTTCAGTTGATATCCATTGTTTTTTCTTAACTAATTTACTTTCTTTTTTAATTATAGTAGCATCCTTAATCGCAGTTTGTAAAATGTATAAGAAACTTTCAAAAGCAATGTCAACATTTTGCTCAACTAAACCATTCCATTGAATTCTTTCTAATATATTATTTAATTTTTTGTAATCTATTACTTCTTTAGATATGTGATCCTTTTTTAAAATACATTGGCTCGTTTGTTTAAAATTTAAATATAAGCATACAGGAAAATGATCAGAAATTTTAAATGACAACGTCAAAGGAAGGCTATTAAGCGAATTAAGTGAAGCTTTTAGGTAGAAATGGTCAATACACGTTTCTGATATATTGGAAATTCTCGTTGGTTTGTGGATACAACGATGAAAGCCAAAAGTACACATTAAATTTAAGTAAGAATCCACTAAATTATCATTTATTAGGAGTGTATTAATATTTACATCACCACAAAAAATTTCTATTTGATTTTTAGTATAGTTGGTGAAATACTCATTTAATATTTGGATGAAGTCATTACCATTAAAAGAAGGTGCCCTGTATACAGCGGTAAGTGAAATTTTAATGTCATTAAGAATAAGACTCGTTCGCAATAAAATAAAATTATTAATATTTATTCTATCAACAGTATGTGTAATAGTTGATTTAATGTAAACCAGTACTCCAACAGATTTATTAAGATTACTATTATTATGATATAGCTATTAACATATCTAGGAATGTTATGGGTATCATAACTGCCGCAGATGTTGTATTGAAATCCGAGCTCGCAGAGCGAGGATTTTAAAACATCTGAGGCTGTTATGATTCATAACATCCGTGATTTGTTCAATAGTTTATCGGTTGCTGTATGGTTATGGTTGCCATGTACGGTAATGGACTATTACCGTACAGATCAGTTATGATTTAGTTAACATCCTGCAACCGATAAAATTTTATAACCATTTAAATTAAGAAAATCTGTACTATGTATTTCCCAGCATTCACCTAACACAATTATATCAAAATCACTATCCAAGAATTGAAGCAAAACTTCTAATTCAGTAAAATGCAGCTGTAGGCTTGTAATATGTCTTTGTAAAATTTTTAAGTTAACTAAATTGTTATTAATAAAGTTTTTTGTTATTTGTCTATAGTCACTAATGTTATCTATAAAAAAGTCAGTAATGTGTGGAAGCTCTAATAAGTCAACATTCATAATCAGATTGTTAATGAAATCTTATTTTATAATTACCATATATGTCCTACGCTGCCCCTTGTGGAAATGAGATTACCTTATCATCAGCAGGTCACTTTCGCATTCTGGTTTATAAATTTGACCATTCGTCTTAATAAAAATGTTACCGTCATGTGTCCACACATTTCGAACCCCAAATTTTTGCCCAGCTGCGTGTAGAGGGTTGAATCGAGGACGAGTGAGGTCCTCTTTAATTAAATATTTCGAGCCTTTCAGTTGGGATTTTACTTGGAAAATATGCTTCCGCTCTTTGTTTGATGAAAATTATTATCATTATTATCCATATGAGAGTTACTATTACAAGAATTTAGAAAAAATTATTAATGTCGTTTACATTTTGTAAGTTAAGTGGCAATTCATGTTTTTTTATCTCTATTTACAATATTCAATTTCCGAAGCTCTTTCCAAATTGCCTGAGGTTTATTATTTTTATAAATTTGATTTTGCAGATATCCTTTTTTTACTTCCTTTTACGATAAAGGAAGTATTGGATTCACCCCAAAAATTCGAAATTGAGTTTTCAACAGATCTTCACATTTTAGAGTCCCCTGAACCCAAAAAACATATTTTTGTTTAAAATTTATATTTTTTTTCTATAGCACCTGTTAAAGTGTGCTTTTATCAACTCAAAACAAAAGGTCAAGTTTTACTTTAACAGCAAGGGTAGATAAAGTAGCACTTTAACATCAAGGATAGATAAAGTAATTTAATTTTCTAACTTTTGTTTAAATTAAATATGACAGCCTCGTATTATCGTAGCAACCCAATCTAGCTACTGACATTTTTAAATGTGATTGACTGTCATTATTTTCTTTTGAAATTGTTAAAGTTCTTGCTATAGAAAAAAATATTGTATTATACACGACGATAAAGTTATTTCTATCCACTCTTGAATCATTAACGTCTCGACTTCGTCTCGACGTTAAACGATTCACTCGTGGATAAAATTTAACTTTATCGTCTTGTATAATAAATTACTATTATTACATTTTCAATGTGTATTGATGTGAGATAGATGATTTTCCAGTTGAATACTTCTAAAATGGTTTTTTTTTTCTTTTTTTTTAACTCCTATTTTAAATAGCACACTCGGTATATTATTACATTTTTGAATTCAGCTTAAAATTGTAGAGAAAATTTGTCTCTTCACCTAACACTCTATTTTGTACCGTTTTTGTAGAATTTGTAATTTTAGAAAATTTTTGAACAACGCTTAAAAATTAAAAATAAAATTTTTGGTTAATTATGAGAGCACTGTAAAAGGGAGTTTATTTATTTATTTATTTATTTCGTACTCAGCCAACAGCCGTTAGGCCAATTATAGGCGTCGCTGTACATTTATGGGGACTTCCAACCCCACTAACGACTGTCATGATGTTATTATGACATCCGGGACCAACTATTTCCATGGCAGCCGTACCACGAGGCGCTGGGAGAAGCAGCCGTGGAACTCCCATCCAAGTTCTGACCAGAAGGAGCGTTACTTAACTTTAACTGATCAAACGTGAACGCTTGTTCAAGCTACACCACCCGGGAGCCTTGAGTGTATCACACCAGATTTTTTCTCTTGCAATTGCACCAGTGACAAGATTTCTCAGAGATTTGTAGCTGTCCCAATGTACTGGATTTTGAGTTTTTATAAATTTACCCAGAGCTTTGTTTCGCAATTTCATCATAAATTTCACATTATCCGTAATCCATGGTTTACTCGCTCTGGATATTTTAAATTCTTTTAGGGGTGCATGTTCAGTAAAAATGTAATGTATATGTTCATTTAAAAACTGTTTGTCGTTCATGTTGTGCATATCAAAAATGAAAAACCATGGTATCGCGTACATATCTCTGAGAAAAAAATCATTATCAAATAGTGAAAAATACCTGCACATGCGAATTATGGGTTTATTTGTTATTACAGGTAATGATAGAGCGCAAGAGGATAGGCAATGATCGGCGATATTATACTCGACAACAGATTTGCTTTCAATTTTGAAATTATCACCGTTACTTACAATTATTAAATCTAATAAAGTACTTGAATTTGTTGTAATTGGTTGGCTCATCGATTAGTTGAATTAAGCCTAGAGTGTCCAAAAGATTAAATTTGAGTATTGTATAATCAAATGTCAACAGATCAAAGTTTAGATCACTCATACATACAATATAATCACAGGCAGGAGTTAATGCAGCAATAGTATCTTCAAACGTATTAAAAAAGTCAGTAGAAGTTACCTTAGATGAGCGATAAATAGTTCGTATCGCAATTTTTATTTTATTAATGTTAATATACACCCATACTTGTTTCAAAGTGGTATTTAAATTTATTAAGGAATAATTGAGATCACATTTTCTGTAAAATAGGGGTTCCCATTAAAAAAAAAGATTTTGGCCGTCAAATGTCCTTGAAAGTTGACGCCAAGGTCAAAGTTATTAGTACAGTAAAATGAACCCCATCGTCCTGAATAACTTTTGTCTGCACAATTTTTTTTTATTCAGCTTAACAGCGGAGATATTCGGATGCGTCGATTAAAATGGCCCACCCTGTATATATATATATATTTTTTTTTTCTTTCTATTATAAAAAACGATGTGAAAATATAATGTTGAATTAAACACTGTCAATTGTCTGCAGGTTCGCACACAAGGGTTTTCCTTTGCGAAATAATATTGAAAAATGTTATTTGTAATATGTTATTACAACCTGTAAAATAAATAAAATAAATTTAAAAAAAAAATAATAATACTAAATTGATACCCTAAACTAAATTTGAATTAGATAAATCTATTACTCAAATGTTGCTCATGGCAGCTATTGATATAATATATGGGAGAAAACACAATACAAATAAATAATAAGAATAATCTGTATAGATTCAAACAGAGGTTGCTTCAAGAAATAAACCAAACAAAAAATAAACACATACACCAATTGAATGGATAGCTGAAATATTTAAGAAATTTAGGAAACCCTGACATTTGCCACTTTTAGTTCACATTAAGTTCTTTCAGATTTGTATCGGACAAAATCTTATTGGCAGTTTTTATTTTTAATCACCACATCAGCTGATCACACGTTGGTGACTCCATATTTGCTAGCAGCTGCTTCGAGCACTTTCAGGCGATTTTTCGATAGGTCGTCTTTTATCACAACACGGGTTCTTTTGAAAAGTTTTTATTTTTAAAAACCATTTCTCTGTATTTGTACGAGGTGAACTTTACAATAGCAACACGTGGTTTATTTGAAGTATCACTATCACTAGTACGCTGGCCCTCTCAATGGTAACGATCAGTGTAATTACTGCATATTTGTTTTTGAATGCTATTTCGTCTTGAGTCGCTGCAGGTGGTCTAATTCTCTAGATAGCATTTCATTTTGTTTTTGGACTTCCGCTATCGCATAATGTAAAATCTTGTTGGATTCATTTATACGAGCATCTACTTTTTTCCAGATTATATCAGTAATCTTTGATATAAAGAATTTATCGGCTAATACTGCTGTTAAAGTTTCCTTTATTATTTCGGATATTTCGGCCTTCTGATCCCGTGTGAATGGCATTTTATAAAATTTGCACTATAACACTGCCCGAGCAACAAGAATATGTCTACACCGTCCGAGTGCACATTTACGAATTGTTTATTGTTTATTTCATAATTGTTATTAAATGTATCAGCTGTGGTTGATTTTGTGTATTTTCAAAATGCGTGTATATTAGAGTGTTTGGCCTTTTTTCTGTAGAGTAACTAAAATAATAGTTATTTTTTTTCTCGTTTTTATTGATTAGGTGATACTGATAAACTCTTCCTAAATTGTTGTATTTTTAGAAATACAGGCTTTAGTTTATGACACCCTTAATAAAAATCATATGCAATTAACTAAGGAATATACAGGAATATGCCGAAATATAGTGACTGTTCAATGCTACAAAACTGAATTAAATTCTTTTAAAAATGTCTCCAAAATAAACACACTGTATAATTCAGGCAAGTTTTTTTACTATCACATGGTAGAAGCTTACTACAACCACTTCGATACTTAATTTCATTCTTTAATTACCTCACATAATGTCGCTATGATTTTTTAGTAGTTGGCCATTTTGTTACAAAACAATTAATAATTTGGCAACGCCAGATGAGAATTTAAAAAACTAAGTATCAGAAAGGACCGAGAAGTCGGGTAGCGCAATTGGGAAAGCACTAGGCTTGCAAGTTCTCAGTTAAAATTCCGCAAGGGCTAAAATTTTTCCGCAGCCTCGGCAGTTGGGATCGAGCTTGGTGAGACCATTCACAGTTGGCACCAAATTAACTGTGCTCTACTCAGAACCACGGACCTAAGAGACAGAGTAACAAGGTCAACACATCACCAAGACACACACCTCACACAATGATTGCTGTGCAAGCACAAAAGGCACGCTTCAATGCTGTATCCCGAATCTGGGGCAAGTTGAGCATTGTACCACCATATGCAAGAGTATAAAGCACTAGCCTCCAAACCGCAAGGTAAAATGAGGTTACCCATGATACATACGTACATATCAGAAACGAAAATTGCAGATAAGGATAAGGATTATTTAAAATTTTGGGATTACAGCTTTTTTTAGTTTTAAAAATAGTAATTTTGCAGAAAATATCAGCTATGTTAGTAATTGTATAAATTTAGCTACTTGAACATGAAACCAAAAGTTTCAATTAGACATTTTGGTATTGTCAAAAAACACATTAAAAAACTTATTAAAAAGTTTAATTACAACGTTTCGCTGGATTATACCAGCTTCTTCAGATAAAATAATATTTTAGAAATATACAAACTTTATGCCGTCATTATTCTGAAATATTAAAGACATAAACATTAGAGAATATGCGAAAGAATAACACCTCACTAATATACATACCATAATAAAACAGTATTTTTTTTATTGAAACATTTATTCTTCTTGTTTAAAATTGTAAATTACTATTTCTTTTTCTTTCAAAACTCCAAACAATGGTAATATAAGAAATGAAAAACAATAAGCTTGTGGCTATTTTCCGTAAGTAAATTAGTTTTATGTTTTATTTTCTTTTTTTTCCCTAGGTTGTTTTGAGGGTTTTTTATGCTAGAAAATAAGTTTTAAATGTATATAGAGGGATCTTTTTAATTAAACCAATATTTATTACCTTTGTTGTTAATGTCTTGTCTATTATTGATGATGTAATATCAAGTTATTTGGTTTTTCTTTAATTTTGTTAGGAATTTTTGTTTCGTTTTTGTTTAATTGGAAATAGCTGGAAACATTAATTCGTGTTCATATTTAAATCATACGATTGTTCATATATTAAAACCTTCACCTTTTAAATTTTTTAGAGTACTTGGTTTATCGTGAGAAGAATTCATTCGGGAAAACTTATTGGTTAATATTTTATTTCCTTTGATTGTAAGTTGTATAACTGTAAATGTTAAGGATTATTATTTGTATACTTATTGTTTGTATTGTAAGTTATGTTTTATAGGTTTATACCTGGCTTGTTGTTTCCTTGTTTCAAATAACATTGGAATAATTAATTTTTTTCTATAGCACATGTTAAAGTGTGCTTTTATCAACTCAAAACAAAAGGTCAAGTTTTACTTTAACAGCAAGGGTAGATAAAGTAGCACTTTAACATCAAGGATAGATAAAGTAATTTAATTTTCCAACATTTGTTTAAATTAAATATGACAGCTTCGTATTATCGTAGCAACCCAATCTAGCTACTGACATTTTGAAATGTCATTATTTCTTTTGAAATTGTTAAAGTTCTTGCTATAGAAAAAAATATTGTATTATACACGACGATAAAGTTATTTCTATCCACTCTTGAATCATTACCGTCTCGACTTCGTCTCGACGTTAAACGATTCACTCGTGGATAAAATTTAACTTTATCGTCTTGTATAATAAATTACTATTCTGCCGTTCTCTTTTTTAGGTTATGGGCTTTTCCTTTTTTTTTCCTGTTTGGAAAATCTTCGTGGTATTGTTTGTGTTGAAATCAATTAATGACACGTAATATTGGTAACTTTTTCTTGTTTTAATTATCGTTTAATAAGGCATAATTTGTTGGAAACCATCAAGGTTTGGTTCAGTGACCTTCACAATACTATTTCGGCAGCGGTTGTTGGGATCCTTTATCTAATAGACTTGTTCGTCCGTCCGGGACGCTGTTTCAGCAGCCAAACCGTAAGAGATAGAGAAAAAAGTTATTAAAGTTATATGTTTGGAATGGTCATGTCAGGTCAGGAACCGAAATTCAGTCTCTAACACTAATTATTATCGTAATTATCCTAATCCGAACTTTTTAGGTTAGATTCTAGGCAAATTTTATCAAGGCGAATACGACTGATAGTTTGCTACCAACAATGACGTCATATACGTACGTGTGGTGAATACGCTTTCTATTTGCAAAACGGTCTTTTTTGTTTTATTAAATGAGACATTTGTCTCACTGGACTGCTAATTACCATTTAATATGCAAAATCTGCCCTCATTGTTTTGAATTTCCTGTTACAGGGAGGAACATCGTTATTATTGTAATGTTTTTATTAGGGTTACCTACTTGGTTTACTTTTATTTCTTCGCAAGTTTTGTCAGAAATTTTTAACAAGAAAGTTTAGGTAGCAATTAAATTTTTACGTATCACCGGCCTGGTCTGTTAGCGACATCTATGAGTGGAAATTTAGAATATTTTAAAAGGGGGCCGCGTAATTTAAAATAAACTGAATATGAAAAGTAATTAATGTTTTGGTTATTAATGTGTTTTTTTTTGTTTTAATTTTATTTTTTGTGGTGTAATTGATTTTCTAAGATTCTAAAATTATTATTGTTCCAAGTTTTTTTGAATAAAATATTGTGTTATTTAGGATTTCTGTATCCGTTTTATAGTTAGTAGCTGAAGGCGATTTTTTAATTTCTATACATTCAAGAAATAGGCGTTTTTTTAGGTGTGATTCAGTATGAAGAATTTTTGGGTTATCAAGGTCAAAATTATGTAAGTGTTCGACTGTGTGGTCCGATAGCGCAATGTTTGCTTTATTGGGCGTTAAAAGTTTTGTCTTTATTGAGTTTTATGTTGAGTCATTCTAGTTTTTAGATATTGCTTTGTTTGACCGATGTATGTGGCAACACAATTTTTACAATTTACTTGATATACTAAGTGTGATTTTTTATTAATGTGTGTTTTATCCTTTAAATTTTTATAAAATTTTTGTTTAAGAGTATTGTGTTTTTAAATACTGTGTGAATGTTATTCTTTTTAGTTCCTTTTCTATTTTTTCTGATAGTATTGGTATGTAAGGGATTGTTGTGTATTTTTTTGGTTCTGTCTGAAAATTATTAAATTCGTTATTAAAAAAGTTGTAGATTTATGGAGTTATTAATGACAGACAGACAGAACCAAAACAATACACCACAATCCCTTACATACCAATACTATCAGAAAAAATAGATGTGATACGTAAAAATTTAATGGCTGCCTAAACTTTCTTGTTAAAAATTTCTGACAAAACCAAAGAAGAAATAAAAGTAAACCAAGTAGGTAACCCTAATAAAAACATTACAATAATAACGATGTTCCTCCCTGTAACAGGAAATTCAAAACAATGAGGGCAGATTTTGCATATTAAATGGTAATCCCAACAACCGCTGCCGAAATAGTATTGTGAAGGTCACTGAACCAAGCCTTGATGGTTTCCAACAAATTATGCCTTATTAAACGATAATTAAAACAAGAAAAAGTTACCAATATTACGTGTCATTAATTGATTTCAACACAAACAATGCCACGAAGATTTTCCAAACAGAAAAAATAGGAAAAGCCCATAACCTAAAAAAGAGAACGGCACAAAATTAATTATTCCAATGTTATTTGAAACAACTAGGAAACAACAAGCCAGGTATAAACCTATAAAACATAACTACAATACAAACAATAAGTATACAAATAATAATCCTTAACATTTACAGTTATACAACTTACAATCAAAGGAAATAAAATATTAACCAATAAGTTTTCCCGAATGAATTCTTCTCACGATAAACCAAGTACTCTAAAAAATTTAAAAGGTAAAGGTCTTAATAAATGAACAGTCGTAGGATTTAAAAATTAACACGAATTAATGTTTCCAGCTATTTCCAATTAAACAAAAACGAAACAAAAATTCCTAACAAAATTAAAGGAAAACCAAATAACTTGATATTACATCATCAATAATAGACAAGACATTAACAACAAAGGTAATAAATATTGGTTTAATTAAAAAGATCCCTCTATATACATTTAAAACTTATTTTCTAGCATAAAAACCCTCAAAACAACCTAGGGAAAAAAAAGAAAATAAAATATAAAACTAATTTACTTACGGAAAATAGCCACAAGCTTATTGTTTTTCATTTCGTATATTAAACATTGTTTGGAGTTTTGAAAGAAAAAGAAATAGTAATTTACAATTTTAAACAAGAAGAATAAATGTTTCAATAAAAAAATGACTGTTTTATTATGGTATGTATATTAGTGAGGTGCTATTCTTTCACATATTCTCTAATGTTTATGTCTTTAATATTTCAGAATAATAACGGCATAAAGTTTGTATATTTTTAAAATATTATTTTATCTGAAGAAGCTGGTATAATCCAGCAAAACGTTGTAATTAAACTTTTTAATGTGTTTTTTGACAATACTAAAATGTCTAATTGAAACTTTTGGTTTCATGTTCAAGTAGCTAAATTTATATAATTACTAACATAGCTGATATTTTCTCCAAAATTACTATTTTTAAAAGGATAATGATATCTAAACATATACAGAGATTTCTCTTAAAAAAAAGGGTTCTTTTACTGCATGTAAAAATTTAATTTAGTGATTTTTTCCAAAATATACTTCTCAGGAAAAAAATTTGAAACGTGGATATAAGGGGAAAAATAAAAAATTTCTTTATTAGATGGGAATAAATCACAGAACTTCATTTTACAGTGATCTTATAATTAGCCAAAAAATTTTGTTTTTAAATTTTTAAGCATTTGTCAAAAATTTTCAAAAATTACAAATTCTACAAAAACGGTACAAAATAGAGCATTAGTTGAAGTAGAATTTTAAGCTGAATTCAAAAATTTAGTAATATACGGGATGTTCTATTTAAAATAGGAGTTAATAAAAAAATAGAAAAAAAACAAAAGAAACCCATTTTAGAAGTACTCAATTGGAAAGTCACCTATTTCACATCAATACACATTAAAAATTTAATAAAAATGTGAAGTTTGAAAAAAAAATCATTAGAGCCATTTTTGAAAAAATCACAAAAGTAAACACAATACTTCCGGTTATGCGATTTTCTTCACATGCATGCTGTCGCATCTAAATAGTCCACAAAACTTATACAGTGCGCACTAAAAGTATGGAATATACCAAATAAAACTGAAATAAATGTTTTTCTGTAAAAATCCCGAAACACGTCAATTTTCTTGTTTAAAAATACACATTGGAATGTCAAAATCATTTTCCGAAATTCATTTGTTTGTAAGTGATGAAGTCATCAGTATTTTTTTTAAATGTCAACCCCCATTTTTTTGAGTTTTTGATAGATCATTCAATTGTTTAAATGCCAGTATAAAAATGTTGATACCTTGCATAAGGAAATTTTCGATAAATAAATTATTTAATGTTTAATAAACACATTCTTAACAAATGTTGAAACATGATGTTTAATGGTATCAGTATCGAGAAAAGAGAATCAAAGGTAACAAGAAACAAATGCCCGTAATCTAAACAAATGATTTCCTGCAAGGTGGATCGGTAGAAGAGGACCACTAGATTGGCCAGCTAGGTCGCCTGACCTTACACCCCTCGATTATTTTTTATGGGGCTATTTAAAATCAAAAGTATATTCTACTAGACCGCAAGACATCGAAGATCTGAAAAATCGTATTCGACAGGAAATTCAAAGAATTACTGAAGATGTTGTCCATAATGTCTTAAGAGAATGTGTGGATAGACTTGCTTATTGTCAAGAAGTGAATGGATGGAATTTTGAGCATTTACTTTGATACCTGCAGTTGCTTTTACATTAAAATTTTCTGTGTATTCATTGTTTATTGTGGTTTTAAATGCGTTTATTAAACATTAAATAATTTATTTCTCGAAAATTTTCTTATGTATCAACATTTTTATACTATCATTTTGTTACGGTCTTAAACTGACTTTACGACACCGCACCGGCTCATACATAAACGAAACGGCCGGCGCGTGCCGTAATGGACGAAATCGGGACGAAAGTTCTCCTAGGCGGCTACCCAGCCGCAACAAGATAGGCCGGCTAGACTTTCAGTGGAGTTGGGCGGGTTCTTAACGAGATTATCTAAGGGTAACGGCCAGAGGGTCGGTAAATAACGGTAAAATAAAGAGGGCGCCACCAAGCCTGTCTTAACCCGAATAACCGGGCCTGGGCGGTTAGACGGGGGCGAAGTATTCAAGACACTCCGTCGATAGGGGTACTCGTGAATTATAAACTCACACAACGATTTCGTGATGGCAAAAATACTTAGATCATGAAGTGGGGCTCTTTCAGCCACGGCAATGTCACCACCAAGCTTACCTGCACGCTCTGATCACACTGGCTCCACCGTACATTTATCTCCTCAAAGATGGGCGCACGCTGTAACAGAACATGCACAAATCGACCAAGAATAAAGCGTCTCTTAATTAGATAAGCGTCTATTATTCCATTCTTACATTGGGGCAGCAAAGCGTGCCGCAAACATTGCGTTAATTCTTATAAATAAGCATCAGCTGATGGGCGCACTACTGTTACTAAACAACACCCATAACTGTACAAAATCAAGAGCAGTTTGACATATGAGTCCCACAAAGGGAACGTTTGTTCATAAAAATCGAGTTATGCGACAGCAAAGGCGACGCGAACAGCGTAGCTGTCGGCAGAATCCGGCGCCGCAAAGAGATGCGGCGAATTAGTTAGAAACCCAATTCGCAAGGCAAAAAGGGGCCGCGTTACTGAGATATATTTGGCCGAAAAGGGGGCTTACATAGCCTAACGCCCGCAGGCGAATTTAGAATATGACACAGCTGGTGCTACGCCGCCCAAGCGATCGATAACTTCGTGTAACACTCAACGAGCCGAACACGACGCCGTTGCTAACATACTAAAGGTCTCGCACAAAACTTGGCGAATATGGCACCGCCCTAATAAGAAGTGATCTGGCTCACATGATAATTTGGGCAAACACAGCAAAGTCCAAGTGAGGGAAGTGATTAGATTAAAAACGAGCGACGCCACTTCGCGACAACAATTTAAGATGCGAAGGGTACATTTTTAACGGTGCACATGACTTCACATCAAGTTCGCGCACATGCAATTTTACTGCGATCAAACTGGCGATGCCGCCTTACAGCACGTATGCCAAGAGTTCAGCAATTATTCACATGGTTAAGCGCAAAGCTCGCGCACAAGAAGTTAGTATGATTCAATGGTTACAAATACCTTAGTTTTATTGGTGACGGCCCAAGAGATCGGCATGCGGTCCAGCTGGCGGGAAACAGGTTGCCTGTGGCAATTAATTCGCCGCTAAAACGACCGACGTGTGAATGGTCTGGATGCGCCCAAAATGGCGACAAAGGCTGGCACTTCAACAAACGCCGCTACGACGGCAAAACTAGCCCAAGTGATGTCCTACCTCAACGGAATCCTCGCACAACGAGCTAAAGGGAACACTCCCTTACGTGACGACGTAGAACCGGGCATGGAATTCCATCACACCTACGCCTTGGCGTAATAAGATCGCCGCTAAACGACACACACCTCCCTTGTTCAATGGCCTGAGTTGAACTCCGACTCTCGCTTAAGGCGAAACAGTTTATCAAACACTTGCTGAAGCAGCACGAGACGGGAAAAGGCTGACGCCCCCGCCAAGGGCGGGAGCGCCGCACGAACACACACACTATCCGACCTCTTAGATCGACGGCTCTCGGCTGAATCCCCAGCAAGAAGCGTTAGGACCCCCGAAGTGGCGTGGGCCAAAACGGCGTTACCACGTGACTCTCGACAGCCAATGGCGATGCGCCCAATAAAACAAATAAGTTCCGGTGACAAAGAGAGCGCGAGGCCTCGCAGTCACACCAACAGCGTAATTTCGAGAAGGTTCGAAAATCTTGCGAGCGTTAACACCCGGCTGTCAAAGTACCAACAAAGGGGTGCCCCAGATAACGAGAAATACTGCGCTTGAGGCCAAATATGTGCAAAATCATTATTATGGAATTAGGTGATGAAGCCAAATAAGTAACTAAAAGGGTTTAACATACGGGCACGCCGCCCTAAAGCCTAGGTGGCTAATTAAAATACAAAATGACCTGACAATTTAAACAATTGAATGATCTATCAAAAGATAAAAAAAATGGGGGTTGACATTTAAAAAAAATACTGATGACGTCATCACTTACAAACAAATGAATTTTGGAAAATGATTTTGACATTCCAATGTGTATTTTTAAACAAGAAAATTGACGTGTTTCGGGATTTTTACAAAAAGACATTTATTTCAGTTTTATTTGGTATGTTCCATACTTTTGGTGCGCACTGTATATGAAGTTTCAGTGCCATAAATACCATAAATTACTGAGGAGGGCCGGAAGTTTCATAGCTCTGAAAGCCGAGGTGGCTCTCCACAGCCTTGTGTGGCAAATGCATAATTACTAGGAAGAAGCACAGTTTTAATTAAAAAACAAAACCAATTTAATTACTTTGATTGAAAAATTGGTTATGCTGTTATCAGAGTGTAAATAGTAATATTGAATTTTTTCCCTGCTGAAGTAACGCATCGCCTACAATAACTTAATCGCAGTTGTATAACAATTTTTTTGTAATTGTCTACTTGAATCAAATTGGCTTTTAGACAAATTAATAATAAAAAAGAAAGAAAAAGGGAGTCCTTATACGGATGGGGCCATAATTATACAGACAGATCAATAAAAAAACCAATTAGGGCACGCTGTGAAGTGTGACTGACAATACACTTCAGAGCTGCCAAACGTATAACACATATCACAGCCTACCCTAATTGGCTTTTTTATTGATTGGTCTGTATATAACAGCAATGAGATAACATGAATAACAAAATAGAATGCTTGAGTAAGAAAGAGATGGCCATACGAAAAAATTTATTTAGTAGGCATGTGTGGTTGACAAATGTCATAATTAAATTAAGCGTCAAGCCTACTCGTATATTTGCTACTATGTTTAGCTCTTTCTTACTCAAGCAATACCAGTTATATTCTTGTTCATGTTATCTCATTGCTGTTATATTGAGAGATCCAAAACAAACTGTTCCTCAGCGGTCTGTGGAAATTCAACGTATGAATAATATGTTGGTGACACTGTACGTCAATGTCAAATTCAAGGTTAGCAGGTTAGGATTTGCGTCATTTTGTGTCATAACTGACGGAAAACCTAACCTGATAACCTCGAATTTGACATTGACGTACAGTGTCACCAACATATTATTCATACGTTGAATTTCCACAGCCCGCTGAGGAACAGTTTTTTTTGGATCTCTCGATATATAATTGTGGCCCCATCGGTATATGTCTGTTGTTGTTTGTTGTACATCTACTAAAACTATTAGTAATAGACACTAGTAGTTACGACTAAAAATTGTTATTATGTGACGATAAACCATCATGTGTAAGTAAATTTGACGAATGTAACGACAGTCTTACTGCTTTACTAGACCTTTAAATGATCGATATTTGTTTAATCATTTCACTGTATAGCGCCAAGCTTTTTAATTACCACTATGATTATTTTTAAAGATTTGTAAATATGAATTGCAGTTTCGGAATGATTTTAATATACTATTATAGCCGTAGCAGCTCCCACTTCAAGTTTTCATCTTTTGTTTTGTCTTGGACTTGATAGAGCAATTCTTTGTTTTTTCAGGCTTTATAGCAATTCTGTTTGTATTATCATTTCTTAAAATGCTAGCATATTCATTTCAGCTTGATCTTTTTCTAAATATGTTGCTCGTAGCCCTCTTTCTCATTTATGTTGCTTAGAATTTTTTTTAGGTTAGAGGTTATGTTCTATGATTCACGATCGGAAATTCTGGTTTCCCCCTCGCATTGTACTCATATTATACTTTCCATAATCATCAAGTACACCACGATAAAAACAAAATAGTAAGAAGTAGCTTTTGTATAACGTTTAGCAAGTGAGACAGTTGCACTTACCCCGTTAGGAATTACGAAGGTTCTGCATGGTTCAACAGGTAGAATTTGAGCAAGTTGCAGTTAATGTGAATTTTTTTAAAGAATTTCAATATTGGACTCCAATTAATGTGCTGATGGTGGTGGCAGTATTAGCAACATTATGATGTTGATGATTTTGGTAATATACAGGGTGAGTCTGAAAATTCTACTATATCTATTATTGCAGAGCCTACTGAAATTTTTGCTTGATTTGTTTTTATTTGAAGAAACTGATAACTGTTTTGTACATCACATAAATATGGAATTAGATAAGAAAGTTATACCAGTAAACCCTGTTAAAATGAAAACGAAATCAAACTCGGCTTAAAAAAAAAAAGTCATGTGCTCTATTACTTCTGACGTTTTTAATTTAAGTATGACAGTTATTATAATAGTAGAAGTGTCAAGTTGTTTAAATCGAAAGTTATTTTCGAAATTTAGAAAGGCTGGAAAACCAGGAATAGTCTGACTCTGCTGCTGCGTGCTTATTAGAGTTTGGAGAACGATTTCAGATTATTGAGGTTTGACAATAATGTTTTTTATACACGTTTAAACAGAGTTGTACAAAAATTTAGAGAAACAGGTAGTGTTAACCGTAGGAAAGACGTCGACCAAGACGAGTTAGAACAAACTCAACAAGTAAATTTAAGTTATGGCAGTTGACGTAACATTCTTAAAAAATATTTGGGAATGCATCCATACAAAGCACATGTGTATCAAGAGCTACTCCCTCCCAATTATAATAGAAGGAGATTTTACTGCAATTTGTTTTTAAATCATCTCAATGACAATGATATTCTTGATAAGAGATAAGATAAATAAATAAATAAAATTGTATAGGCCTTAACTATTTTGGAAATATTCATGATTTTACGCAAAATGTGTTGAATTTAAAGCGGCTGCTGGAACAAAACAATTGAATAATTTTTTTTTAAATCAGCAGTGGAGAACGCTGAAATCGTTATTAACATACAAGAAATTGACAGTGAAGTAATCCATTGTTTTACGACTTTTTATAGGTGGTGGGGCGACAGGTAAACGTCAACCGACATCAACATAACCTACAAAAGTTGGTTAAAATGTTGTAATTTCGCGATTTCTCGATTAAAAAAAAAAACTAATGTACCCCTTGGCACTGAAGTTTCTATTTATCCCTCATGTGGTATATTTGCCTTGGCCCTACGGCTTCGGTAACTAAATCCATATTTGTGATAAAAAGTTTCCTTGGTATACCTACTACTATTATTACTGCTCTACACAATAGTATACAATGTAAAACAGTAATACAAAAAAAAATGCTTTATACTTAACCTATAACCTACATCTTCACATTGTAGAGAAGCACGCAAAGCAGAAACAAATGAAGTGGCCTGCAGAAATCAAAACTTGTGTGTGAGCAGAATTGAGATATTGTTAAATACATGTAGTATTGATGTGTGCAATACATTTAATTGATTTTATTACAAGTAAGATATGAATTTTGTAGAGATAAAATCAATTGGTTAAATTATTTACTTGAAATATTTAATAACATATTATGTTGGTGGCACTGTAAGTCTATGTCAAATTCGAGGTTAGCAGGTTAGGTTTTGTGTCAGTTTGTGTTAAAACTGACATAGACCTACAGTGCCACCAACATATTATTCATTGAATTTCCACAGCCGGCCCTTGGACTTTTTTAATGAACATACGATATTTATGTCTCTCACTATTGCATTGTTGGTAGCACTGTCAAACTATGTCAAATTCGAGATTTGCAGTTGAAGTTTTGCGTCAGTCTGTGTAAAATAACAAACAAAACCTAACTTACTAACCTCGAATTTGACATAGACTGACAATACACTTCAGTACTGCCAAACGTATAACACGAATGGCTTTCCCAATTGTCACTATGACTTTTCACGGCTGTTAATACAAAATTTATGTTTTTTTAGATATTTATTGATTAATGAAATTATAGGAATTGAATAAAATTGTGTATTATACACGACAATAAAGTTATTATTATCCACTCTTGAATCATTAATGTCTCGACTTCATCTCGACGTTAGATTCACTTGTGGATAAAATTTAACTTGATCGTATTGTATAATAAATTACTATTATTTTTACATTGAAAGCTCAGTACTCTGAAACAGAACAGTTGTTGCAAGTCAAACAGTCCACCTTCGCTAAAAAGTGCATCACTGAAAAACGAACGATCTTTACAAAATAATGTTTTTGTAAAACTTCATAGATTTTCAGATGTGATTTTTGTATTCCACTCTAACTCACTATTCCATACTGTAAGTGAGACTGTACCAAGGCATAATACAGTATTTTTAAATGTGGAATATCTAAAATATGAGTTATTTTTTAATAATGTGGTTTACAGGGGCATCCCATTTAAGCTGTTGACAATTGTTACTGCAAGGTAATTTATATTTAATATGTTCTATATGATATTCTAATGTTTCGTCCTGAATAATTAAATCTGAGTGAACAAAGTTCCTATTTGTAGAACAAGAAAATATCATATACTTGGTCTTTGAAAAATTAATAGGCATACATTTATACCGTAAAGCTAAATACCTGGGTAATTTACATCACTAGGGTGCTTAGCTTTTGCTGGTCAGCACACAAGTTCCTGTTTTTTACAAATATCCTGTATATTTTCAGGTATTCTTTTCCGCTATTTATTTGCTCTTTTAAAAAAACATGCTGATATTATTTGCGCTAATTAAAAAATGAAATTAGGTGTTCAAATGGTCATAGTATTGGGTGTTAATTTAAAATTGACGTCGCAGTCGGTGCTGTAAAGTTCCTTGTGTACATATCACAAAACGTACCTAACCCTACTTTTATAAACAGATTTAACAACAAGAAAGCATACAAATGCAAACGTTTAAAACTAACTTTAAAACACTACATTTTCATCAAATGGTAGTAACTTAACTGTAATTTATTGCAATAAAAAAAGAATTTATAACAAATGATCACAATTTTCACCGCCTACACCCATGTACATTCAAAATCTGCACAATCCCATTGCTGACATTTATTAACATATTCGGATTGCTATTAATTTCATTCATTTTCTCCAATATTCTGTGCCTCAGTTCGTTTATGTCATGTATTGGTTGCTGGAAAATGGAGTTTTATAAATACGGCCACAGCAAGAAATCGCATGGCTTGAAGTCGCAAGATCTGGCAGGATAAGGTATTGGTGTGTTTCGATTAATAATCCGTTTGTCGAAAAATTCTCGTATCATATTTAAGGTATCATGTGTTGTGTGTGCAGTGGAAAAACCAAACCTGAGTTCATTATTATGAAGCTCTTCGAAAAAGACCCATAAAAGATGAATATTAATCAAGTAATAATATAAATGACTATTTGTTCTCTGAATGTCATTTTTTGGCAATGGGCTGTTATGATACGTTGTATCGGACAGTGGAAAAAGTCCGATAAAACATATCATAAATGACAATATATATATTAGCACGAGAGGCCCTAGAGGCCCTTGGCTTTATTGACAATTTTCTTCCACTTTGTTCTTCGGATAGCTAATTCTTCCCAGTTCTTCACTTTCAATACTTTTAAACCTTCTTTAACATCTTGGAACCACTCTCTCTGCGGCCGTCCTCTTCTATTCCTTCCTTCCGCGGTTTCTCTGAAGACCATTCTTGGGATTCTTTGATCTGTCATTCTTCCTAGGTGGCCTAGCCATCGCAGTCTTGATTGCTTTACAATATTTGTTATTGGCGGCTCTTTATATAGCTCATACACCTCTTCGTTTGTCCTTCTCCGCCATTCCTCACCTTCTTTGATTCCTCCGAAAATCCTTCTTAATATTTTCCTCTCCCAGATTGCAAGCTTATTTGCGCACTGCTGATTTAAGGTCCACACTTCACACCCGTATAACGTTGTCGGTCGTATTATTGTCTTATATATTCTAATTTTCAATTTTCGCGAAATGTCTTTGCTTCTAATCACTTTATTTAAAGACCCGGCACTTTTTACACCCAGTGTTATTCTTCTTTCTATTTCACTATATGGGTTATTTTCACTATTAATTTCGGCTCCTAGGTACACATAGCTATTTACTTGTTCGAAGTTGTACTGCTTCCCATTCTGGTTATTCACTTTAAGATCTGATAAGGCTCTCTTGGTTGCTGTCACTAGATATTTCGTTTTTCCCTCATTCACCTCTAGTCCATATGTTCTTGCTTCCTTTTCGATATTTTGAAAGACGTTTTTTAGTTCTTCTTTAGTTCGCGAAATAATTATTAGGTCATCGGCATATGCCATAACTTGGTATGAGTCTTTTAAAATGTTGTTATTTCTCTTTGTATTGCTATTTCTCATTACTCCTTCCAAAGTTATATTAAATAAAGTTGTGGAGAGCGGGTCTCCTTGCCGTAGCCCTCTTGTTGTCTTAAACTTTGGGGTATTTTCTCCTTCTACTTTGACTTCGCTCCAGGTTTCTTCTAATGTCATCTTAACCAGATCCGTTATTCCTTTTGGGAGTTCTAGGTTTTCCATTATTGTAAATAGTTTTTTCCTTCTTACACTATCGTAAGCCTGTTTGTAGTCTATAAACAGCATATGCAGCGTTATTCCTTTCCTTCTCGTTTTTTCCTGTAACTGTCTTAATGTGAACAGCTGGTCCGTTACAGATCTATTCCTTCTGAACCCACACTGGTATTCTCCGATTACTTTTTCTGTAATTTCTTTTAATCTGTTATTTAGTATTGTTGCCAGGATCTTATATGCTACATTTAGGATTGATATTGGTCGATAATTGCTGCAATCTAGTCTATCCCCTTTTTTGTAAATCGGGTTGATTACCGCCTCTCTCCATTCATTTGGCATTGTTTTCTGTATCCATACTTCGCATATCAAGTTGTACAGTCTGTCAAGTAGTTGTTGACCTCCTGCTTTTATTAGCTCACTTTGTATTCTGTCTTTCCCCGGTGTCTTATTATTTCTCAGCTTTTGTATCGCTTTATCAAATTCTTCCGGTGTTGGTACTTGCTCACTTTGTTCATCCTTGTTTCTTCCTTTAATTTCACTATCCTGTTCTTCTGTCACCCCCATAATCTCTTGGTAGTGCTCTTTCCATCTCCCGAGTATTTCTTCTTTACCACCAATTATTTCTCCGTTTTTTTCCCTGCACAGATTGACTTTCGGCCGGTAATTTTTCCTTGTTATTCCTATTTTTTTGTAGAGAGTTCTTACGTCTTGCCTGTTATAGTTTTCTTCTATCTCGGCTATCATTTCTTCTTGCTTCTTTCGTTTTTTTTCTCTGTATATTTTCTTCGCTTCCCTTCTTTTGTCTTTAAATTGGGCTTCACTTTGTATTGTTTTTTCATGTAGCATTTTCATTTTAGCTTTATTCAGTTGTTCTGTTATATCTTTGCATTCGTCATCGAACCATATATTCTTCTTAACTTTTTTATTTGGAAGCAACTTCTTTGCTACTTGTTCTAATGTTTCTTTTAGCGTCTTCCATTCTTTTTCCATTTCTTCTTTCTTGTTTTCTGTCTTCAGTATTTTTTCTACTTCCTGCTCATATTCTTCTTTTATATGTGGATCCTTCTGTAGAGGTCTTGTATCCCAACTATTTTGCTGCTTCCTTCTTATTTTCTTTTCCCAGGGTATCTCTTGGTTTATTTTTGCCCACACCAGATAGTGATCTGAGTCTATTTCTGCTCCTCTGGCACTTTTTACATTTTCTATACATGCACTATGTTTCAATTCAATTAAAAAATGATCTATCTGATTCTTTGTTCTTCCATCAGGGCTTTTCCATGTCTCTTTATGTATTTCTCGGTGTTTTAAAAAGGTTGCTTTTATTTGTAGCTGTTTCTCCATTCCAAAATTTATTAACCTCTGTCCATTGTCATTTGTTATCTTGTGCCTACTATATTTTCCCACTGTTGGTTTGTTTCTTTTTTCTTGTCCTACTTTTGCATTGAAATCTCCTATAATTATTTTTATATCGGAATTAGGTACTTTCTCATATAATTCATCTAATTCATCATAAAACTTATCCTTTATCTCTTCTTCTGCGTCCTCTGTAGGCGCATGCACGTTTATTATGCTTAGTTTTCTTTGGGATCCTCTTATTCTCAAATAACTGATGCGTTCATTTATTTTCTTAAAATCTACTAGGCTCGTTGCTCTTGTTTTTTCAATGAAAAAGCCTGTACCTAGTCTATTTTTTGCTCCTCCTCCATTAAAGAATATATATTCGTCTATCTCTGTTATAACTTCATCCTTTAGATTGGTTTCCTGGACTGCTAGTATCTCCACCTTATATTTTCTTAACTGTTGCATTAGTTAGTTAGTTAGTTAGTAAATGACAATATTACAATAAAATTAATAAATTAAAACATTTAAATTTAAAATTATTAGTCACATATTATAAATACAAACAAATGTGAAATGTGTATGATGCAATTATGGCAGACGTTACAGAAAATAAAGGTGTAGGTAGTGCTTATAATATCGGAATTCCGGGATACCGAATACCGAGATCCTGGACAAAATTTGCCTGGTATTGAAAACCGGTATTTCCGTATTAACATATTCCTATAAAAATTACAATCTTTTCACGGCTGATGCATCTCTAAAATTTAAGATGGAGGCTCTTTCCCAACAAAAATATCCGATAGCTTTAAAATTAGTAGATGCTTTAAAATGTTGCATAAAGATTTTATTTCATATCTAAAGTCACGAAAAATATTATTACGTTTTACCCTTTTGGGCTATTAAAAATTATACGCCGCTTCTTGTTTTAAGCATTTATTTACAGCAATTTATCTTTACGATTTAACAGAAACTCAAGAGCTATTAAGGCAGAACACAAATTATTTACAAACTAACAGGAACTATTTCTAACAACAAATACACTTATTTATTTACACACACAAGTTAACATAAATGATTTATATCGCTAGATTTATTTACAACGCGTTATTTATATGGCACCTTCCGCATACTTCAAAGCTGGATTCTTGACTTCGAACTGACTGTGATTTCTAGAAACTTCGCGACACCCTCGATTAGTCCGGCAAATGGTGACGCATCGCGTACATTAACCCCGAGGCCGTTCTCGAAGGCGTGACTCATCCGTCGCACGAAAGCCGGCTTCAAGGTCGTTACAATATTATATGTTTGACTAAACAGCTTTTACATGAAAATTTAGAGGAGAAACATCACTTACTGATATACAAGAAGACTTCTGCTCGACATCTAATAATAAACTATCTTAGAATCTAGCTCGATGTCTGTCCACGACGTTATAAATAGAAAACTGCAGGTGGCAATAGAGCAAACACTTGTCACTGTGCTTACGATTAAAAAATAACAGGATTTTAGCAAAAAATAAAAGATGAGATTGTTTGTTCGTTTGTTTATTAATGGACAAGGTCTAGGCATGCAGAGTATCAGGTACCTTAGGCAGCGACTGCTGTGGTCATACGGTCAAATTCCTACTTTACCGAGACTAAGGAGTTCCAACCCTAGCAAGGGATCTTTTACATGATACACATCGTAGTAGCATGGGACCCACGGCTTTACATCACTTCTGAATGATGGCATTCTGTAGAAGTTTTCATCTGCAGTGATGAGATTAGGCTTTTTAAAAAACTAGAACAAAAGGGACTTATTTAAAAAGGGCATGCGATTACTCATTGACCATTGCACCACAAGTGTGAAGTCGCAAAGGACATTTTCTGCCGACGGTCAAATTTGCAAAAAAGTTCGGCCCTCCCTTATTGATAAACCAATCGATTGTTTGTGCTTTTTGAGAGAACATTTTAATAAAGATAGTTACTATTTTATGAACAATTTTAATTTATCCGTTAGTTGGCTTATTAGTCACACATCAAAAATTAATTTTGTTATATTTATAAAATTTATTATTTGTTATATTTTACATCTTATTTATTTATCTACTTATAAAGAAAACATTTTAAGTTAATGAAATTTATTTTGTAATCAATGTTAATTTTATTTGTTTTTTAGATATTATTTATAAATATGTCATAATAACTACTAGGTAAAAATCTAATAAGTAAATTTTGTAATAGTAATACCGGTGTTGATACCAGTTTTAATTATTAAAAATTTAGAATACCGATGCTTCTGGAGAAATCCAAATATAATGATTTATCTACACATAAATACCGAATTCCGATATAAAGATTTTGGCTCGGTATTGTAAGCACTAGGTGTAGGTTTTAAACCAAAGATATTCTGCAGAAAGCAAAGCTAAACATTCAAACGTAATACATATAGTAGGAAAGCTGGTGAAATTTTTTAGTGATTATTTAGTGAAGGCCTATTTTTTGAGAGAATGTTGCGGGAGGCATGTATAAGTGTCAGCTGTAAGGATTATTCTTGATAGCGGTATCGGAGGGAGGCAGAATACCAATTTGTACTGTAAATCTGTCAAATTCGAGGTTAGCATGTTAGGTTTTATGTCAGTTTATGTCAAAACTGACGGAAAACCTAACCTGCTAACCTCGAATTTGACATATACTGACAGTGCAATTTGGGGGTGTTCTGCCAACCTCCGATACCGCTATCAAGGATAATCCTTACAGATGACACTTATACATGCCTCCCGCAACATTCTCTCAAAAAATAGGCCTTCACTAAATAATCACTAAAAAATGTCACCAGCTCTAAGATTAATACACTAAGGGCCGGTTGCAGAAAGCAATGTTAAGTCTGGTGTTAGCTAACATCGCGTCAAAGTGAACAAAAGCGAATCAAATCTCAAATGCTTATGGTAACTAATACATTAGTAAACAAAATTTGATGCGATTTTGTTCACTTTGACACGATGTTAGCTCACACCAGACTTAACATTGCTTTCTGCAACCGGCCCTAAATGTCAAATAAGCATTCAGTACATGGAACTAACTAGTAAACATTACTATGGCTGTAATTGGTCAAAACAAAGTCATCATTACAACTATCTGAAAATCAAATATTTTTTCAAAATAGTCAATTTGACATTTGCTATGAAACCTCAAAATATAAAAGAAAAATCGATGAATAGTTGTAACAAAGGCTGGCCTACAACGTTTAATTGAGTAATTAGGATGAAATTATTGTAAAACAAAATCAGTCAAGCAAACTTATATTTTCCTAGTGTAAAACTGAGTTTGAATTCAGAGCGCCACCTACTGCATTCTTATTTGAAATGTAGTTATAGATAGGTAGGACGTCAGTACAGCAATATAAAGAACTGAACATAAACCAATATTAACTTTAAAAATTTTGGGACTGCTAAATATCATTAATAAAGAAAAAATATTACTCACAGTATTTTTGGGATGTTTTATACCGAGTGACTATAAATGATTGAATTTTTTTTATTAGGTTGGCACTGTTTATGTTGGTAGCACTGTAAGTCTATGTCAAATTCGAGGTTAGCAGGTTAGATTTTGCGTCAGTTTTGACATAGAATGACGCAAAACCTAACCTGCGAACATTGAATTTGACATAGACTTACAGTGCCACCAACATAAACAGTGCCAACCTAAGAACAAAAATTTCAATCATTTATAGTCACCCTATATTTATTCAACAAAGAATACACTGACTGACATTCAGTTTGCCAACATAACACAGTAATAAAATTTCAAAAGTACAGATCAAATAAGAATACAATTAAAAGCTAACATTAAATAAATGGTTACGAAGAATATACACTGAAGATTTCAAAATGGTTAATACAATATTAGAATCTAATTATTTCGGCAATTTAAATTTTTTCCTAAATTGTATATATTTTTTGGTTAAACTTCCCCTCGCCCCAAAAAGTAGGCCTATAATTTTAATCTCGGCTATTAAACATTTTTCTTTATAGAAATCAACAGTTGGTTCATATATAGCAACTTTTTCTTGATGTACCAGTTCTGGTTGATTTAAACTATCCTCGAACCTAATTGTAGGATCAATAATAATACCTGAATTTTGTTGTCTGTCAATAGCAATTATATCTAGGCGCCTTATACTATCAAAAGCGGATACCCCAACTACCTCCTCATAAACTTCCAAACCTTTCTTTCTAAGTGCATCTGCAATAAGTGATCTGACATCGTTGTGCCTTTTAATGCGTGCTAATTCTCCGTAACTACAATATCCAAGTACATGTGCAAGTGTTTCGTACTCATTGCATCGTCTGCAATGGGATGTATGGATACTGCGTCCGGGAACAGCACGCACAGCAGCAACATTACATGTCATCTTGATGCAGTCACACCACTCTGACGTGCTTAGACCAGATCTTTTATAAACCCAATTATTTGCATTTTTAACTTCCTGATATAAAATTACCCCTTTTCCCCTTTGCTTTAAATTACACCATTTAAAATATTCCTTTTCACATAAAGCAGAACGTATAATTTTGCTAGACTTTTTCCTAAAAATAGTGGTATCCAATTCTAAACTATTTAAATTTAGTTTTTCCAGACATTTATTTTTCATTGTAGTGTAATCATCTGAAATATAACCACAACCAATTTTTTGAAGAATACAAAATTTATTATGTTGAATAAATGCCTCCCAAAATGTATTGAATATTTCTAAGCCTTTAACAGCCTTTGATGAATATAAAAAACTATTGGGAGTGTCCCCTGGCAGTTGTAAAATTTCTTTAACACAACTTCGAATAATTAAATCTACTTTTTCTAAAAACATTTTGGAAATTTTGTTTAAATGTGCTACCTGTAAAGGATAAATCAAGAGAGGAGAAATATACTGTTTTAAAATATCTAATTTTTGATCTGATTTTATCAAAACTTTTAAGAATCGAGTTTTCCTCAAAAATGATTTCATCGGAAATTGATACACCAAGATATTTAATTGTATCATTGTAATTTAAAGACTTAATTTTACTGTTGTCTATTGTTGTTAGTGATGTGTTTTCTAACAAACCATTCTCAATTATTATAGCCGATGATTTTGATGAATTTATATTAAGGCCAATTTCTTTAAATTTATTCTCAACCATAACTAGTAATTTATCTGCCGAAGAAAGGTCTTTTGCCACTAACACTGTGTCATCAGTAAAGCTGATAATTATATGCACTCAAATGTACGAAAATATGCGCATATATATGCATACATTTTGTTGAGTATATACACCCAAAGTTATAATATATGCACATAATATGCTTTATTTTTTTTAAATAACTAGGAGTTTTCTAAATAATGTAAAAATTTAAATTATTTTGTATGAGAATATTTATTTTTCTAATTTTTATTCAAAGACGTCATTCATTTTAACGTTTGACGGTCATACAACATCATGACAGTCGTTAGTGGGGTTGGAAGTCCTCATAACTGCACAGCGACGCCTATAATTGGCCTAACGGCTGTTGGCTGAGTGCGAATTAAATAAAAATAAAAAATAAAATATAAACATGGACTACCAACACCAACTTTACGTTGTAAGCAACATAAAAATGAGATTTCCCCTAACGGCGCCAGACTATTATTCACCCAACACTCGTGAAATGGATTCTATGTAGGTTGATTCCTTATACATTGTTTCTACAGTGTGTCCCAGGATTGATGTTACAAGAGGTGAGATGTACTAAACATTTTTGAATTTTATTTTATGGTTCTGGAATTCGGTCCTGCTTGGTTTGAAAAGAATTTTAAGAATATTTTCATTTTTTGAAAAACAAGTAGGCCTTGACAGGGAAGCGAAAACTATTTTATTTTCAGGTAAACTACCCTTTTTGTTCATGATACGGAAAAATTTCATTAAGGAAAGTTGTTCATAATGATAAATTATGGCCCTATGCAAAATTTCAGAAAAATCTGTCGACTTAGATTTAACCGTCATTTTTAATAAATATAATTTGTTTAATCTAAAAAATAACGTTTTAATCTAAGTCGACAGATCCTTCTGAAATTTTGTATAGGATCATAATTTCTCATTATAAACAACTTTTATTAATAAAATTCTACCGTATCATTAACAAAAAGGGTAGTTTACCTGAAAATAACATACAATTATCTAAAAAATGAGTTTTTATAAGTCGACAGATCTTTCTGAAATTTTGTATAGGGCCATCATTTATGATTTTAAACAATTTTTCTTAATAAAATTTTGCCGTATCATGAACAGAATGGGTAGTTTACCTGAAAATAAAATAGTTTTCGCTTTCCTGTCAAGGCCTACTTGTTTTTCAAAAAATGAAAATATTCTTAAAATTCTTTTCAAACCAAGCAGGACCGAATCACAGAACCTTAAAATAAAATTTAAAAATTTTTAGATCATCTCACCTCTTGTAACTCAATCCTGGGACACATTGTATAGTCAAAGATTTTAACAGGGACTTCCCCTTTCCTCTGCTTATTTCGATACGCACACTGCATTCCAGCTGCAGAAAGTAAAAGTATATATCTTTGTTGCACATAAAAATTGTATTAATAATTTAATGAAATAACTCTAAATTCAGTTAGATACAACCAGTTTCTACGAAACCAATTACAGGAATATTTGGAACAATTGCCTCTTGCAGAATTTAATAACATCATTTTTCAACAAGATGGTGTGTTTGTCCATAATTCTCTTATAAACACTAATTTCCTAAACGAAAATTTTGGACAGAATTGGATTGGCACAAATGGACCATTTCAGTGGCCAGCTAGGTCTCCAGACTTAACTCCCTTGATTTCTTTTTGTGGGGACACCTTAAGGACCTTGTTTTCATTACAACACCAGAAAATATTGATGATCTCAGAGTAAGGATTAGAAATGCTTCCCAAAGCATTCCTCAAGATATGCTTATAAACGCCGCAAGAAGTGTTAATAGACAATGTCAAATTTGTATTGTCAATAATGGTTTACATATCGAACATTTGTTATAAATGGTTAGTTTTTTGTGTTTCCTTTTGTAAATAAATATTGTTTTGTTTTTCTGAGTTACACTTTTGTTTATAGTTTTGTATCGTGGCCTCCCACCAATAAAAAAGTTTTTTAATTTTTGTCGAAAATTTTCTTATGTAAGGGCATAAAATAATTATATTGTTGAAAAGAGAGAAAAAACCTCTACCAGAAAATGTGAAAAAATATATACAGTGTCATTTAAAAAAATTGCATGTGATGTCACCATTCTGAAACAATTGAAGATAAAATTTTTTTGATAGTATTAAAATGTAGGTTTTTATGTGCCATTTGATTTAATATAAGGTTTATTAGGTCTAAAATAAATAATAAAGTAGCTAGAAGGCGGGGCCTTTTTTGTAGAACAGACTGTATAGTGTGGTTGTTTTGCTTATGTTGGTTTTTACGAATTCTTTACCTCCCCCAGAATCCTGGAGGCAGACCTTCCTAAAGGTGTGGGATTTGGATACAGGTATCCTACCCACCTGGCTTCCATTTGTTTTGTAATTCGCCATTTAAATGTAGAGTTTGGGGGTTTTTAGCCAATTTTTCTTCCACGCTGGCTAGACGGGTTGGAAGAGTTTGTTCAGCCGCCCCTAACCTGGAGAACTGATGCTGTTTGCAGCCGCTCTTCTAGAGACAGGCGCTGCTGTGCCAGTTTTGGTCTGCCCCGGGTATTTAATTTCCTCGGTATCCACCATATCTGGTGGGCATTCTCCTATCCGCCACCTGGAGAAGCGCCCGATGGAGACTGGACTGGCAACCCCACCTCCATTAAACCACATATAACTCGATATTTGTGATTGTTTCGCCTATAATGTTTGTTTCCTGAATCGCCAAGATAAATATCTATTTCATGTTTCCTTATTTCACCTACAATATTTATTACCGCTCCTTATTTACTGTCTTTATTGATACCTCGCACATTTCGAGTTCCTATACGTATAGTTTTGAGTTGTTGTTGACACTGTCTTTTCTGCTTTGTTCCTTGCATCCTTTCTTCTTTGTTTTTGCGAGCTTTATGTTGCGTATTCGTTTTTGTTGCCTGGGTCGGGTTTTTTGGAATAGTATGTGAGTATTTAGTTTTTGACTTTTTCTCAAGCTTCAGTCTCCCCACCTTTCTATTCTACACGTGTTCCTTACCATTGATGTTGAATTTCTGATATCCTACTTTTACTTGATTTCCTTTTTCTTCCCTTGTACTGCTCTTATTTTGGCTTGTATGGATCTTTCTCCCTGGATAAAGTCATTTTATATATATTTTTTCTTATCCCTTAGCTTATACTTATGCTCATAATGCTGATTTTATTCTCAAAACTGTTTATCTCAGTAATCGCTACCTTCTTTCCCACTTCTTTGCCTGGTATATAAGAGTCTTCAGAAAACTTCAAAAGAAGCTGACAGCATGAGCAGCAAAGTCTACCTTCCTAATCCTCTGCATTCTCTTGTTGCTGTTAACCGTTATAGTTTCTATACTGTAGTCCAGTCAAACTGTGGTTTTCAAAGGAAAATATTGTATAAAGCTAATTCTTCCCTATCAACTACTAGACTAGACAACTATTTAGCCAAAAACTCTCAGTCCTACCACTTTTGCTTCCTCCCCCACTCTTCCAAACATTTTAAAATTCAGATAAAGTACCTTTACTGTTTCATCCACGGCAAACAACATTAATAATAGTTGTTTAAAATGTAAAATTATGGCTCCATACCAAGCTTTAAAAATACAGTGTGTCCCAGGATTGTTGTTACAAGAGGTGAAATGGACTAAAAATCTATGAATTTTATTTTAAGATTCTGGGATTCGGTCCTGCTTGGTTTGAAAAGAATTTTAAAGATATTTTCAGTTGAAAAACAAGTAGGCCTTGACAGGGAAGCGAAAACTATTTTATTTTTAGGTAAACTACCCGTTTTCTTCATGATACTGCAAAACTTTATTAAGAAAAGTTGTTCAGAAAGAATGGTTGACTTAGAAAAACCGTTATTTTTTAGATTCAATTGTATTTTATTTTCAGATAAACTACCCTTTTTGTTCATGATACGGAAAAATTGTATTATGAAAAGTTGTTCAGAATGAGAAATTGTGGCCCTATACAAAATTTCAGAAGATTCTGTCGACTTAGATTAAACCGTCATTTGTAATAAATGCAATTTGTTTAATCTAAAAAAAAAACGGTTTTTTCTAAGTCGACAAATCTTTCTGAAATTTTGTATAGGACCATAAGTTATCATTCTGAACAACTTTTCTTAATAAAATTTTGCCGTATCATGAACAGAAAGGGTAGGTTACCTGAAAATAAAATAGTAATTGCTTCCCTGTCAAGGCCTACTTGTTTTTCAGAAACTGAAAATATTCTTAAAATTCTTTTCAAATCAAGCAGAACCTTCAAATACAATTCAAAAATTTTTAGTCCATCTCACCTCTTGTAACATCAATCGTGGGACACACTGCATATAACTCTTATCAGCAAAAATCAGAAGAATCCATATTTATAATTAGAAAGAATCAGGATAAAGTATATTTTCCGGTATTACAGAAAAATGTTAATTCCCTACTTGTTTTCGGGCTTAAAATGCCAGGTGCAAGTCTAGACGGGGTTTTTACGCGATGTGAGCGACGAAGGGTCTTGGGAGTGAAAAGAGAAGGGTATGAGCAGAGTTACGGATAAATGTAGGGAGGGTATTAGGCGAACGCCGAATGTAAAAAGACTTGGTGCCCAAAACTTGAATAGTTAAGACGTGTTTTGTAAAAGTGGCTCTCCGGGCGCCTCAAATTTTATGCCTCGCTACTTGTTATGTATAATGTTTGTTTTAATGTTGATGTTCAGTAAAGGTCTCAAGTTGCTCGCAATGTCTTGCTGTAAGTTTGGTTGCCTACCCACATTTTCCATTTTCAGTATGTATTTTGAAAATCCTTGAGCTTCAGGGAATTTTACTGAGCTTTGAATATATTTTATTTTTATTTATTATTATTTACGCTGCAACCAATAGTTAGTTAGCATGATTTTCGGCGGCTATTTTATGGCACCTGCGTATGTGCTTGTGATTTTGGAATTTTGCTCCATGCAGGTAGAGAATTTCTGAATTATCCTGAAGTTCGTTACGGGTGGTAAGGAAATAAATGTGGCTAAGCTGGGATACAATTTTTTTGTGGTAATCATTTATTCTTGGCTATCTTCCAACTCAGGCCTTCTCGTACTATTCTAGTGTCTTGTTAGTGCCACGCCCTGCGTATGTCCCCTCCTGCACTCTGATGTCGCCTTGTACAAGACCCGGAGCACCAACTTGTAGGCGGTTCTGTGTCCTTCAATTCCTATGGCTGCTATTGGGACTTAGTCCACATAACTTCTCACTCGTACGATAACTGGAGAAAATGCTTCCCCATCTGACCTTGCTCATCTGTTTGGATGGCATCTCCGCTGGATCCCCAAGCCCGGAGCCCTGCATAGCTCCTTCAGGGACGCTGCTCTGCCATATACCCCCTTCCCCTCCAGGTACCTTCCGTGTATTAAACTCCCGTGTTTTATATTGTCTGAACTCTCAAGCTGTGAAAATACCAAATCGTGTAGTTTTTGTGATGTTGGAAGCGTTGTTATTTATGGTTATGCTGTCGAATTTCGGGCCGATTGTGCAGAGAATTTACGAAATCTGTCTCACCAACAATGAGTTCACTCTGAACGTTTGAGCTGTGATAATTAGTTTAGTTCTCTTATTATGTATTACAGTGGCAGCTCTGTTTGCGGTTTTTAGTCTCTAAAACAACACATCCATGTTCTGAACTAATACTTACGCGAGGGACTACTGGAGCCCATTAGAAACTATTTATAATCGCTTAAACACACTAATTAAAGTGTGTAATACACGTTGAGCGTTCTAATAATTTAGATCTTTATACTACTATGC
>CALNHX010009058.1:0-53871 GCA_940337035.1 Agriotes lineatus | reverse complement strand
CCTGTAGTACTGAATGGGATAGATTTTCTGGTACCGTTTCTTACCATACTTTTTTCGATTATGTTTATCATACAACCATTAAGGTAGTCTTCATTCCTAAACCAGGGAGACAATCGTACACCTAAACAAAGATATGCAAACCGATCATCCTGATGCCTCTTTGAATGAATTACTACCCCAACCGACATGTAGTTGACTACATCATAAATAGATCGATACAAACCATATTAAAGGGTCATAGGCTAACTTGGGGAGGTATGTGTGGTGGTAAATTATTTTTTAAATTCTCGCAGTGACGAAGGGGATATGCTAATGGCATAGTCATCCTCATTAGGGGTAAAAACCGGAATATTATTACGAGACTGATGAAAAAGTCATTAAATATCACCCAAAAGTGGTGTGAAAGCGAAAACCTTCCCAAACAACTATTATCTTTCACAGAGAAAAGAAATCAAGTATATGTGGAAATCACTCTGGATGCAAAACGAAACCCGAATGTAGCATATCTGAACGATATCATAAGAAAGCGAAAATGGTCCTGGCAGTGGACGGACGCACGATTGATAACACTATGGATTAAAACAAAAAAATGGTCCAATAGTACTACATCATTGTTGTAAGACCTTTTGGCAAGCTAGTTTAATGGCCAAAGACAACACAAGAAACAACTATCACAAAATCTGCATAACCCTGACTATAATCAATCAATAAATCAATCAATTACCATTCTACGTATTATATGCTGCAGAGGTTTAGTGAAACATAATGAATCACCTACTAAAGAACATACTACCCATTTATGATCAAGCAGAAGAAAACTAACAAAAAGTGAGTATACAGGTACATAATCAAGAAACTTAACAGACGCTGGACCTAAATTAAATCCAGGTAAGTGCGTGTTCAAAATCCAGAAGGTTAGATTCCTAACACATACCTTTACGGGTAAAAGCTGGAAGCTAATTCTACGAAGATATCGTAAAAACAACTGAAAACCCCTGGGAAAGAAAAGTGATACGGCAATTATTAAGTATGGTGCTTGCATGGTGTACAGAGTGTATGTCATCTGCATGTGCCTATTTTTTGTCAGTGTTTCTTCAAGTGGCAGCGTGCTGTTACACGTCCTATCAGCCGTTTGACGTGACTTTGTCCTAGGTGTAGAACATCACCTATCAGTTGTGAGAAGCGTTCAAATTATTTTCTTCCTCAGTCCTTTGGCTTTGAGTTGCATCCCAGCGAGAAGTATATTGTGTTCTGGTCCATGTTTTTATTGCTATTCATATGCTACATTTGGGTAGATGAAATTCATATTTTGGAGTAGATGTACCGGTGTTCGCTGGAATTTCTGTTTTTTTATTGCCCTCTACACGTGTGTGCCCCGAAACCCATGTGAGCTGAACTGTGTCCTTCTTAGAGAGGAGTGTCAGGTAGGATAGGCATTCTCGTTAGTTTGAAGCCAATCCATGTACCTTGTACTGTGCGTGATACATCTGTGTACGTGATTAGCCATTTCGTCAGGTAGGGGGGTCTCCAGGGGTGTCCCGTCATTCTAATCATATCTTACAGTAAATGCTTTGTCAAATGAATACTCTGGGACAATATAATCAGTGTCCGTTCTTAATATGGGGTCTTTTTTAACAATTTACTGTATTCGTTTGTGTTTAAATCATTCGTTGCAAGTGTTCCAGTTGCCAGTGGATTCATCTTGTATAATCCAATGAAGGCTTCCCCTTTTAAATAGATGTCCAAGGGATTAGGAGTAGAAGAGCTTTCATAGATGCTGTTTGAGTACCTTTTATAACTTCACAGATGCAAAAAATGCCGGTTTCTGTGTCTCGGTTGGTTTGTGATACTTGTTTTTTGTGTTGTGTTTGGCCATCAAACATGCGTCTGTCCACTATGACCATTTTCGTTTTGTTGTAACAACATTCAGATATTGTACATTCAGTTTAGTTTTACATCCAAAGTAATTTCCAAATATCCAACCATGACCATAATTATTTCACAAAAATTGTAAGGTTTCGGAGTACGCTTACTTCTTTCCTTTGTAAAAGATAATAGTTGTTTGGGCAGGGTTTCTCCTTTCATACCACCCTTGGGTGATATTAATTGACTTTTTCATCAGTCTCGTAATAATATTCGGGTGTTTACCTATGATGAGGATGACTATGTCATTTGCATATTTCCTTCGTCATTCAGAGAATTTAAAAGAATATTTCCACCACACATACCTTAAAGGCTTCATACCAAGTCAGCCTGTACCTTAAAACCATCCATTTATGATGTCGTCAACTACATGTCGGTTGCGGTAGTTATTCATTCAAATAACGTGTTATCGAAAGCTTTCCCTCTATCTAAGAAAACAGCCAACGTAGTTTCTTTACTAGTCATTGACACTTCTATCATTTTGACTAGGTTATGAAGTGCAAATTTAATGATTTCCCTGGTTGCTGTACATGTTGATTACGATGAAGGGGATTGTCTTTTAAAACACCGTCAGGATGATGGGTCTGCATATCTTTGTTTGGGTGTACGATTGTCTCCCTAGTTTAGGAACGAAGACTACCTTAATGATAGCCCGATAAACATAATCGAAAAAAATTATGGTAAGAAACGATACCAGAATATCTATCCCATTCTATACTAGAGGTGGTAATATTTTATCTGGTCCGGGATGGGTTGTAATGTAGAAAGGATTTTATATCCAACATACCTTGCTGTACGTAAGAGCTGTAGGCAGTTTCTAGGGACTAACTGTGCTGTCTCAGCCTGTACATCCATTAGTGAACCTAGAAAATCTGTTTGAAGAAGTATTTTCAGTGTTTTTCTTTCACTGATGCATAATTTACTGTCAATTTTGCATATTCACAACTAAAGTTAACGGATCTTTGGCAGAACGCTACGGGTTTGTATTTTCAACGTTCTCGTTGAAATTTCTTCATCAGCCTGTTTTCGCATTTCTTAAAGCTTTATTATACCATGAGATAACAAAAAATTATTCTGAGCAGGCCTTGATATGTGTTATACATTTGGCAATACTGAAGTGTATTGTCAGTCTATGGCAAATTCGAGATTTGCAGGTTAAGTTTTACGTCAGCCTGTGTCAAACAACAAACAAAACCTAACCTTTTATTCTCGAATTTGACATAGACTGACAATACACTTTAGTACTGCCAAACGTATAACAAATATCAAGGCCTGCTCAGAATCTTTTTTTTTATCTCATGGTATAAAGGTAGAGACTAAACATGTTTCTAATATTTTTTGCTTTGTTGAAAAGTCACCTTGGTTTTTCCTTCAGGTTACACATGTGTTCGTTTCACTATAGGAACTCCCTGTTGTTCTGTCTCGTGATGACTGGATATTTGCTGTAATATAAGGTTAATATGAGGTAGTGTGGCTCAGTCGATTAAATCGCTGGGATACTGATCCACGTTCCTCTAGGTGGCCCGGTTCGAATTTTGCTGGGGCCATGTACGTTTTGCGTGACCGAAAATAGTCGTGGAAGGCATTGGAATACCACCACGATGCCGCCGAATATATCCCCCTGAATGTCTCCACCCCATTCAACGGTAGAATCGTCAACGTGCTGCAATATTTACATTTTTCATTAGCGCCGCCTTCCATGAAGTAGCAGCACCAAGACAAACCAATGGAAGTTTAGGGCTCTACTGGCGCTATGTATAGAGTAACTTAATTATAAGTATTATTGTAATATACCTTAGTACAATGTAAAACATGTAAATAAATCATAAGACACTTTAAGAAGAAGAATGTTAATATAGCGTCACTTTTCTTATCTGTCCCAGTCACGGCAATATACTCGAGAGTTTTGATTTGAGTTTTAACATGGAATAACTTACTTCTAAGTTCTTCTCTATAGTTGGCACAATCGGTCTTTGTGGAATTCCAATAAATCGCGGTTTGTTTTTTGGTCCTGTTGTGGCTCACTCCGGCGTTGAGTTAGAAATGTAGGTTCATTATCTCGGCTAATTATTGATAAGTTGTTACTTATCAGATATTTTAGGAGCTCAATCTCTTACGGATTTTTTATATTGATTTCCCCATTCGGTATTGTACGCGTTGGGGTCGCAGCCTGCTAGTAATAGGAGGCGGTCGACGTCTCTGAACGACACAACTTCCATCAATTCTGTGCCCAATGGTTGACATTATATGGAAGATATACCGAAGATATTACGCTTCGCTTCACGTTTTCTTCTTTGACTTATTTCACTGTTATGATTGCGGGACTCTACAGCTTCAATTCTATAAAGGGATGACCTGGGCATGTCAGAGGATTTATTATACCGGGTGGCCATAAATATCTGAGATCCCGGCAGCCATGGAATTAGCTACTTATAAATGTTGGTTAGCTTTATATTTAAATTATGATAAGTATTGTTATCTATGTAATGTTATAAAATGCAATAAGAGGAGGGAAATGTGCCCCGGGTTCTGCAGTTTAGCCTACGACTCAATTATAAAATCTCCTGTTCTAACTCGATTACTTATTGCAATCTGTAATAATTTTTGACAGATAGGAATTTTAGGTGTGATGACATTAATGACATTTAGTTTAGTTGGATTCAACACTTTAATAAAGCGGTGTTGATTCCAAAGGTAATGTGATATCAGATATTTATGGCCACCCGGTATATTACTCGCCCCAGGCTTGACCGAGTCCTATTATTCGGCCCTGAATTAGGGCCTCATCAATGTCCTCAGATGACATACTGTATAGAACAGCTGGGGTACTCTTACTGTGCTGTAGGTTTGCTTGTAGCATCCTTAGGACTTTTGACTATGCTTGCGCCATTTTATTCAGTAAGAGTAGAGAGAGATTAACACCTCAAGCTTGTTCGGCTTAAGCCCAAGAATGGCTTATATCCAGGCTGCGCAGGGCTTTCAGAGAAGCTTCATCAATCACCATGATCGGTGTCCTGCCGTTTTCATAATCTAATCGAATATGCACTCGACGACTTTGAGAATTATCAAATACTTTTGCTTAAATACTCAACGGGTTGCCTTCGACTCGTTGTGTTTCTGACTCGTTGTGTTTCTATGCAACTCGTTTCGTGAGAAATCAAAAGTATTTTTGATAATTTTGAGTCATCTCGTGGTATTATTACTAATTATTTTGCGTAATTTTTGTTCAAGTATGTCTCCGCAACTAGAATGATTTGAATAATTTAACAGTTTTTGAGATAAAGCTTTAAAAAAATAAAAAAACATGATTTTCTGAGTACGCGTAATGTTAAAGTAGGGTAAATTTGCTAAAATTTTGTTTTATATGGGAACCGATTGTTTACTGCAAAGTAAAAATCAAATCAATAATGCAGATTACAAGATTACATTACCTATTTGTAAATAAACAGCATATGCACCAGGATCAAATCAATATTTTTATATCACCACAATATTATTTATACTGGCGTCGGCATTGTTTGAAATCGTTTTCCTGGTATTTGAAAAAGTCACAACATTAAGTTCGTCTTAATTCAATAGCAGTACAAACAAACGTAAAAAATATTTAGAAAATAAATTGACGCCAATAGAAAACTTAATATGAGAATAGAAATAGAAACAGTATACAGATAAAAACTAGAAAAATATGCTCAAAAACCGAGGACAAGAAGAGCAAACTGAAACTGGTTAAAGAAAGAAGAGAATTAAACGAAAGTTATTCAGACTTCAGAGTACAAATAATTAAACAATTGGAAAAAGGGTGAAACAAGAGATAAGAAGCTATACCTTAGAAACAATAAAAAAGTAATAGAAAACAATAACAACATGCAATTACTGAGAATACTAAGAAATAACAAACGACAAAATATCTACCCGGTGAAAGATAAAAATTAAGTCAGTAAATACAAAAAAGTCAGATGAGAAAGATTGTTGAAAACTATTATCGAGAATTGTACTCCTCTGCCAAACCTGAATGAGGCACAAAGATGTGAAATTTCTGAATGTGGGCTTGAAGACTTACCGGAAATCACCAGGAAAGAAGTTGAAAATGCTTGAACTCAAATGAGAAACGTAAGAGCTTTCGGCAAAGACGCTATTACCAAAAAAGACGATAACAGTGGGAGGCACGATCACTCTTCAAGCGATTCTAATCAGTCAAACAAGCAGGGTTGCGCAAAGGTTTTAGCATTATAGAACACCATAACAACAACACGTACACTTAAGGAAAGACGCACTGAATATAATGTAAAAAGCGTTCGATTCGATAGAACCTTGCTCGGCCTTCCAAGGAATGAACAACGTAAGAATAGACAAAAGATATAGAGGCCGTATAAGTTATAAGTATAATAAAGCAAAAATAGAAGTTGAAAGGCGAGTTAGGCACAGACGTACTATCTTACCTAAATTGTTTATCTTTGTGTTAGAAGACGTATTCAAACTATTCAAATAGTTAAATAGGGAATAATGCTTTATGAGGGTTGATGGTCGATATCTAAGCTGTCTGAGATTCATCGATGACATCGTGATTATAGTCTACAGCGCAGAACAGCTAAAAATGACAGAAAAACTAATGAAAAATTAGAGAAAATCTGCTTAGAAAGTTAAAAGTAAAGTAATATCAGAACATGACACTCTGATTCAAGTGGACGATAAGTAAATTGAGAGTGTGAACGAATACATATACCTAGGCCACAATATTAATCTACTCAAACAAAACCAAACAGCAAAGGCAACAAGAAGAATTCGTATGACTTGGGCAGCTGTTGGAAAACTCAGCATAGTGTTAAAGATCCCGGTACTTCGATAAATCTAAAAAGAAAAGTATTTAACAGTTGTACCCTGTTTGTTATGGTATGGAAATAACAATGAACTCTATACTTACGTTAGTATACAGATCATTGGGAAATAATGATGCCATGACGTCAATAGTCCAATCGATTAATTCGAAACCAAGATATAGGTGGAAAATGTGATCGGTAGAATCTTAAAATAGAGCTGAGTGGCTCGACAAGGAAACTAAAGAAGCAGAGGAAGACACAGAGACTGTGGTTAGAAGATGTAAAAGAGACAGTAGGAAGAAGCTGGCACCAATTGGCTAAGAGCAGATAAGAGTGGAAAATTCAAGAGGTAGCCTAAATATATTCAGGAGCAGATGCGAATAGGCTTAAATTACTAAATTCTACTGCTATATTTTTGCCTTACCTGTGCAAGAAACTATGTGTCTGATTCCTAGAGTGGGTTGTATAGAAATTGCTCGGTGTTCTTCGTCCAGTTTTAAAAGATAAGGAGCCATAGCGAAAACTATTGATGGGTAATACAGCAATTTTATAATTTCATATATATTTGTAGAGTATTTCATTTTAGAGGCTGTTCGTGATTGAAAATCTACAACAAATAATAAGTAATAACGATTTCTGCCATTATATAAGCGTATCGATAATGTCTCATATAGATGATGGGGTAATGAGTCGAGTTTTTATATTCATTTTCTTTAATTATTAATGAACTTTACCAACCAATTACAAAATGTGTTGTTACATTTGGTAAATGGTTTTGCTTGTACATATTATTTCTGGAAATAATTTTTCCACTAACATTATTACTTCTGTAGATGTCTGTCTCAATGCTATATCTGGATCAAAGTCTAGGTTAAATAATAACATTCATGTAACTACCCAATTGCAATCCCCCTGATGTTGAAGCGTCCAACCACCAAATTAGCTAAAATAATAACAATTTAAATGTTTCTTTTATAACTTTACTGTTTACAAACAAATGTATTTGAGATTTAAGTTTCACAAAATTATTTATCCTTTGAAGGTCCCATTATAAAACCTGTTGATGGATAATATAAAAACTTTATAGCTTCATATTACATTTGTAGTATATTTCAGTTGAAAATCAGTATTAGAGTAATAGCATAACTTTAAAAATACCGGTACAATGAGTATGCATCGATTGCTTTTACTACGAGTATATAGGTCACCCATAACCATCCATACTGTACATCATGGGGCCTCGATAGGCGAGTGCGGCGATCGCTTGAAGTCGAGGTCACAGGGGTTTTTGGGAGTCTGTGGCCGATGGTTCGAATCCGGACTTCGGCAGTTGTCAGCTCCAGGAAAACCCCTTACCATAGGTTAGGTTAAGAGTAGTTTAAGATAGTTTAAGGTAGTGGTAGTACTAGCATGCACAATGGGCCCGGAAAAGTAGCCTAAGTGCTGTAGGACGTACAATCCACATCCACTGTACATCATGCCGTCAAAATTATTTCTGTTATATTATAGCAACGATTTTACGCGTAATAGCTATTAACATATCTAGGAATGTTATGAGTATCATAGCTGCCGCAGATGTTATTTTGAAACGCGAGCTCGTAGAGCGAGGTTTTTAAGACATCTAAGGCTGTTATGATTCATAAAATCCGTGGATTGTTCAATTGCTGCCATGCACGGTGAAGGAATGTTACCGTACAGATATAATTGTTTTAGTACGGTAATGGTTGCCATGTACGGCAAAGGCTTATTACCGTACCGATACAGTTATGATTTAGTACCAGCCTACTTTTGTATATGTAAACAATAAAACAGGCATAATATCCTGAAACCAATAAATAATGTTTATCGGTTGCAGGATATTAATCCCTTGTTTACATATACAAAAGTAGGCTGGTAACTAAATCATAACTGATCTGTACGGTAATAGTCCATTACCGTACATGGCAACCATAACCATACAGCAACCGATAAACTATTGAACAAATCACGGATGTTATGAATCATAACAGCCTTAGATGTTTTAAAATCCTCGCTCTGCGAGCTCGGATTTCAATACAACATCTGCGGCAGTTATGATACTCATAAAATTCCTAGATATGTTAATAGCTATTCCATCGACCTCTCTATAAAATGTGATATTTCGCATACACATTAACATCTACCTGGCATGAAACCGAGAAAATTTCAGTCAAATATATACAGGGCGAGAAGCTTAAAATAAAAAAAAATGTTTGTTTTTGCTTTAACTGAGAAATGCATAGGAGTAATAATTTGTATATAACGCAAGCTTTATCCTTGATAAAAATGAGGTCTAACAAATACAGGATAAATGTGGTACGATACAAAAAAAGAGCAACGAATAAGTGCGTTACATTAAATATAGCTGCGACGCAGGAATTTGAATGGTCCCGGTGGCTCTGAAAGCGAACGCACGCTTTTCCCGTGGGCTAGCGCCGAACAAAGAAATCGAATGGGCAGGCTTGTTCTCAGGCGCTGAAGTTAGAATTCTATCACCGGTATTTTTTTTAAATTTGAAAATTGACTTTGAGCATAGCAGTGCAACAGCACTTAGAACTGAATTTCCCAATACAGATATTCACGGATGCAATTTCCATTTCCATTCCCGTGCGGGGGATTGCTGGACCCCATCGGGTGCCTCCCCAGGTGGCGGATAGGGGAAAACTCACCAGACGTGGTGGGTACCGGGGAACTAGAATACCCGGGCAGGACCAAAACCAGCATCATAGCAGCGTCTGATCCATAGTGGACGGATGCAAACAGCGTCTGTCCCAGAATGGACGGCTGGACCAAAGACGCAGAAGGGAGAGGGACCCCCACTGCGCCCATATCTTTGTCCCAAGAGAACAGCATGATATGACAACACAAGGAAATGTATACAAGCCATGCGACCCGAGTAGCGCCCGGTGCTTTTTGGATTCCGGGTCCAAGGGTGTGAAATATGTTACCGGCCATGTGTATATGGAAGGACAGGTATCGCATGGAAACTGTGCTACTGGCCAACAAAATGTTAGCGATATCTATCTATATTTTCCGTTACCTACCTTTAGGTCATCGCTATATCTCTTAGTCAACAATCGATCACTATAAGAGTATATTTGAGGCCCGTCTCTAGCATCAGTGAAGACGTCGCGGATTCTAGTTTATGATGTTGATAATTGACGCCAACAAGTTAAACTCAAATATACTGATATAAGCCAAGAAACTTGTAACTTCACTTTCTATCAACTAATAACCATACGATTATTGAACTCCCTATCAAAATGAAAGAAAGCAATATTTGTAGCTAGTTTTATTACTACTAGAACATTATTACCATCGATCAGACAATTAGCATCTTTAATATTACAACCTAACGCAGGGTACCCCAAATAGCTTAACTTAAACCGCTCGTAAGTTTAATGGTTACACAGTTTTTATATGCAAAAATATCATCAGATTCTAGCTAAAACATTTATCTTTGTGCCGATATACTCGCAGACATTTAATACGTCCCGTTACTCCTATCACATGTCAGCTTGACAGGCCCTAACCTCGGCTGTCATTCGCTACACATCGACCCCCAAGACTGCGGTTGATTCTCCGTAGATTATCTTTCCAAGATTTTCCGCCTAATAGTTGTTGCTATAAATCGAATTTCCAGGTAACAAAAGGCAAATGCCACATTAAACTACATACCCTGTTCACAGGCAATAAACTTCGCAATCGTTGAATTCGTGTTTCCCAAATCGCTTCACAGCTTGAATATAATATTCATTGGAAAAATGACATCCGCTTAATGATCTCCCTACAGGAACGGCTGGCCAGTAACCCAATTCTTTACTATCACCAAACCATATTAAATGGCGAGATTGTCATTTACACCCCACGAAAACTCTTGCCTTTTTTAAAAGCTGATATACAAATTTTTTCTCAAACAAACAACCGTTGTTTTTATCTCCTCTCTAGCAACGAACAAAGCCAATCTGATATTAATTTTATCGCGTCACTCTCACTAGATTTCTTATTCAACACTATTATTAATATCAAATGCTTTTGACACGTAACAAAAAGTTAAGAAAACCACTGAAAATAGGAACGTGGAACTTTAGAAGTCTCAACAACACCGAAAAGCTCCAAGTCCTAGAACGAGAACTGGAAATTTTCGATATCATAGGAATATCAGAAACAAATTGGATCAAAAACAGCCACTGTAAAACCAGCAATGGCAATATTATTTATTTCTCCGGACATTCGCCTGTCAGAAGAGAGGGGACAGCGTTCTTTGTTCACAAACGGATCACCAACTGTGTATTGGGATACCATGCCATCAGTTCTCGAGTAATCACTATCAAGTCCAATTCAAAACCATTTCCCCTCAATGTAATACAAGTATATGCCCCTACTACAGATGCTGCCAGTGAGGATCTGGAAACTTTTTACTCGTTACTTGAAGATACAATAAGAACGATTCCCGAGCGCGAGATAACAGTGATAGTCGGCGACTTTAATGCCAAAGTGGAATCCGTCCTCCAAGAAGAGGGCTATCGACAACCTGTAGGTAGATATGGCCTAGGAGAGCGAAATAATCGAGGAGAAAAACTGATAAACTTTTGTGCAGATGATAGGTTAATTGTGGCAATTGTGGCAAATACAATGTTTCAACACCACCCTCGACATCTGTATACGTGGAGATCACCCGGAGAAAAATTTCGAAACCAGATCGACTATATCCTTATCAGGTCTAGCTGGAGAAGCTCTTTGAAAGACGTGAAAACGTACCCAGGTGCTGATTGTGCAAGTGACCACCAACTGCTGGTAGCCGAGATTCGTCTTAAACTCAAATGCCCCCCACCACGCACCCCACAGAGAAATTGTTGGTACCTGCATAATAATGAATATTTTAGAATGCGGGCACAGGAAACTGTCAGAGCTATATCAGAGGAGAGCATAAACCATCTTGGCGCAAACGATCTGTGGGAGAAGATGAAACATCTGAATACCGCCGCTAGAGAGTCAGAAGAACATACTCCTAAATCACTTGACAAACGCAAACCATGGATATCGGATACAACTTGGGAAATTATTAACAATAGAAAATGCATGAAAATTCAAGGTCTGGCCCAAGACAACAGCAGAGCCTACAATAAATACTCCACACTTATTAAAAGAGGATGCCGCAGAGATAAAAACTCCTACATCAACAACATCTGCAAAGAGATAGAAGCTCATTCGAATAGAAACGAAACAAAAGATCTGTTTCAGAAAGTTCGTATGCTAACTCGTGAGTTTAAACCCAAGACATTAACTATAGACGACGAAGGAGGCCAGCCCATAACTACTTTCGAAGACATCCTCGAACGCTGGAAACAATATTGTCAAAATCTCATGAAAGGAGAAGCAAATGCCGAAATTAACACCCACAACTTGGAAAACATAGAGCCTCAGCCAGTCGTGTACAGAAACATGTACAAATATCTCAATCCTAAAAGAACTAAATATCAACGAAAGATTAAGTACCTCCATAAATAAATACATATTGAGATACTTTGGCCATATTATGCGACGAGGTGATGATGCTCTTGAGAGACTTATTGTCCAAGGTACGATAGAAGGCAAAAGACCGAGGCGTTTCCAGTTCCTTAGCCCACAAATGCACACACAACGCAATGGACAGAGACTTATAGAGAAACACAGTAAATAACTGTCCAACAGAGATGCCTTCACGATGCCCGGACACGGGAGTATCGAACAGGAAGAAGAATTTCCATTACACTCAATGCTTGGGGCGAAAATGTCAGGCACTGGGATTATCAGCCGCTTATAAGAATGACCAAGAAGTAAGAAAACATCTAAGCATGTGTGCTACTTTGTCGTACGTTCCATTAGATGCCATTGAAGACGGTTGGTTATGTACTCGTATACAAGAAACAATACCTTTGTATGATTCTCTCCAACTGTTTTACGATTATTTTGTCGATTATTCAACACTATAATGAACGAACCAATGAAAATTGTTCAATTTGTCAGAAACGGCCAATAAAAATTGACTGTCATTGAAAACACCTAAGGTCACAGTGTTTTCACGCGATTCCGATTGGTTTCAATGATTTCAATTTAGTGAGTAGCCTTTGACTGAAATTTTGCCAAAACGTCAAAGTGAAGTTTGTAAATCAGCGTCGTTCTAAAAACTCATAATAATCGTGTTGAAAGCTCCAGTATTGAATTAATAGTGGAAAACGTTAAAAATGTCTGCTGTCGATCACGGTAAAGGTCATCAACCCATATTGTTGAATAATCTTTCCAAATACCACTCAAGGCAAAATTTTTTAAGAGAATTTTTTTCGTAAACATGCAAATTATTGCAAATTTCTCTCAACAAAAACTGCTCAAATAACGCAGTTTTGGTTTCGAGAAATTTAAACGCAATAATTTGCATGTCAGCGGAAAAAATTCTCAAAAAATTTTCACCTTTTGTGGTATTACATTTGATAATTGGATCAAAACAATGTGGAACTGTCACAATAGATTACACAGAATAAACAACACAGTAGAAGGCTGGAATCACAAATTAAATGCCATGGTAAATCGACCACATCCGAACGTGTACATTTTAATTGGCAAACTTAGAATAGAAGCATAATACTGTAGTTTTCTTATTCTTCGGAAGGACCTGAATCTTGAAGGGAAAAGAAGGAAAGTACAATACTATAAGCTAAACCACAGAATTAAAATCATTTTGGAAGAATATTCCATACAGGAAATATTAAAAAATGTTTGGAAAGCTTGGCTTATGTAGCCAAATTTGACTAAGAACTAAAACAGAAAAAAAGTCCAAAAAGTAAAAAATAATGGCAAAGAAAATAAAAAACAAATACAAAGGCTATGTGCAAGCCGACTTTTAAACACGCCAGTTATTTAGCTGCCAGTCCTAAGACTGGAAAAGTGCGAAGGAAAGTCCAATCCTTACATGTGTACGCAAACTGCACTTCAACCAAAAATAATTAGCAGAAAAAGGGAGAAATTACTAGCTTTGTACTCAAATCAGACGATAAACCATTTGTACCCAAACAGCACTGTACGCTTCTCGCACGGGTTCCCTATCATCGGTATACGAAATTATGCACCCATCATCATCTAAATTAAATAAATCGTTTATCTAAATTAAAAAACTATAGAGCCAAGAGCACTTCCTTGAGGGACACCATATTCACAAACTTTTCTTTCACTTAGCGTTCTTGATATTTTGACTTGCTGTGTTCTATTTTTCAGATATGTTTTGAGCATATTTCTGCTCAAACCTATAAATCTGATCCTCTCCATTTTTTCTAGTAATATAGTATGGTTGACGGTGTCAAACGCTTGCCAGGTCTGCAAAAGTTGCTGCTGAAGATTTTTCCGTGTTTAAGTTTTGATAAAATGTCCAACAGAGATGCCGTCACGATGCCCGGACACGGGAGTATCGAACAGGAAGAAGAATTTCTATTACACTCAATGCTTGGGGCGAAAATGTCAGGCACTGGGATTATCAGCCCCTTATAAGAATGACCAAGAAGTAAGAAAACATCTAAGCATGTGTGCTACTTTGTCGTACGTTCCATTAGATGCCATTGAAGACGGTTGGTTATGTATACAAGAAACAATACCTTTGTATGATTCTCTCCAACTGTTTTACGATTATTTTGTCGATTATTCAACACTATAATGAACGAACCAATGAAAATTGTTCAATTTGTCAGAAACGGCCAATAAAAATTGACTGTCATTGAAAACACCTAATGTCACAGTGTTTTCACGCGATTCCGATTGGTTTCAATGATTTCAATTTAGTGAGTAGCCTTTGACTGAAATTTTGCCAAAACGTCAAAGTGAAGTTTGTAAATCAGCGTCGTTCTAAAAACTCATAATAATCGTGTTGAAAGCTCCAGTATTGAATTAATAGTGGAAAACGTTAAAAATGTCTGCTGTCGATCACGGTAAAGGTCATCAACCCATATTGTTGAATAATCTTTCCAAATACCACTCAAGGCAAAAATTTTTAAGAGAATTTTTTTCGTAAACATTCAAATTATTGCAAATTTCTCTCAACAAAAACTGCTCAAATTCCACTCGACCTGCGGTCTCGCGGAATTTTTAACGCAGTTTTGGTTTCGAGAAATTTAAACGCAATAATTTGCATGTCAGCGGAAAAAATTCTCAAAAAATGTTCACCTTTTGTGGTATTACATTTGATAATTGGATCAAAACAATGTGGAACTGTCACAATAGATTACACAGAATAAACAACACAGTAGAAGGCTGGAATCACAAATTAAATGCCATGGTAAATCGACCACATCCGAACGTGTACATTTTAATTGGCAAACTTAGAAAAGAAGCATAATACTGTAGTTTTCTTATTCTTCGGAAGGACCTGAATCTTGAAGGGAAAAGAAGGAAAGTACAATACTATAAGCTAAACCACAGAATTAAAATCATTTTGGAAGAGTATTCCACACAGGAAATATTAAAAAATGTTTGGAAAGCTTGGCTTATGTAGCCAAATTTGACTAAGAACTAAAACAGAAAAAAAGTCCAAAAAGTAAAAAATAATGGCAAAGAAAATAAAAAACAAATACAAAGGCTATGTGCAAGCCGACTTTTAAACACGCCAGTTATTTAGCTGCCAGTCCTAAGCCTGGAAAAGTGCGAAGGAAAGTCCAATCCTTACATGTGTACGCAAACTGCACTTCAACCAAAAATAATTAGCAGAAAAAGGGAGAAATTACTAGCTTTGTACTCAAATCAGACGATAAACCATTTGTACCCAAACAGCACTGTACGCCTCTCGCACGGGTTCCCTATCATCGGTATACGAAATTATGCACCCATCATCAGTGTCGGACTGGCCCACCGGCCAACCGGGCAAATGCCCGGTAGGCCAATCCAATTTGAAGGCCACACATATTTTTTTCAAAACATAAAAGCAAAAGAAACTGCAGAAATGTTTTTACAAAATTTAAAAAAAAATCCAAACTTTGTGTCAAAGTATTGTCCCAGTTTTGTTTGTGCATGCATGCATCATGCATCTATTATTTCTTAGTAGTTGTGGAATTCCCGCAGCGTCAGTCACAAAATTCGTTGATTCAATTACAGAGAACGCGTATTTAAATGATTATTACACACAACTGTCACATTACTGATATCATCCAATGAGAACCATGCATTTTTTGAAAATCGACCAATCCCGAACTAATTACCTGATAAACGCCCTAGGGATGATTATCAAGCGAGAAGCTCCCTAGTGCTGATTATCGACCTCGTAGATGGTGTTATAATTAGAAATAGAAGTGTGAGAAACAAGCAATTTGAGGTTTTTGACATTATTAGATCAATTTTAAATCATAAATCGGATACGGCTTTTGTGTAATAATCACTTATAATACTATGAGTAGTCAAAGTTATGTCGAATATTTTTGCTGTGGTATCACGAATGTCAATTGGGCTTAGGTTTGATTAGGACGAGTGCGCTCACGTACGGTGAGTAGTGATACCACCGCAAAAATATTCTACTTAACTTTGACTAAGAATGGTATTCGAGAGACTATTCAATGAACCAAACTACTTTTTCAAATTAGTTTTCAGTAAATCTACCAACAAACTACGCAATTTCTATAGTAATAGAACACCAATATTGACTTTCTAATAAAAATCACATATGTTTAAAATATTCACTATACCACTAGTGAAAATTGTCAGTATAGTTTACGCTCATTGGTGCAAATAACAAAAATACTAAATTATAATTGGTTAATAGTTAACATGAAGGGGGTGAGTTGAATAGTATTCAAAATATAAACGCGGGCAGCACACTTACAGATAATTTTGCCCGTGCCAAGAGTCATCGTGCTGATTGCCCTTAGAAAACTGTCCTCGGGACAGTTTTCATTGCAACCAGCACTCGACCTTTGGCGTGTGCAAAATTATCGGTAAGTATGTCTCGCCTTATTGAAAAATTTGAATTGGAAACTTATAAAGTGATTGTTAATCAATTAATGCAAAGCATGTAAGACCGATTCACTAAAAATGAGGAGGTTTACAGAACTTTCAGTTTCTTTGATCCGAGTACTTTTCAACATACTGCTCAACTAAACGGAGAAACTATTCCTGATTTCGCTTTTGTCGCAATTTCAAAGCTAAGAAACATCCCACAAGACATCATAAAACAAAAATTTACTCGTTTCTCTAAAAAAAATTTCACTTTACAAAAAGAACAATCCCAGCATATGGTGACTGTGACTGAACCAATCACGACCCCTGATCACGACACTAATAGTGATGACAACGAAAATTACACTGAAGAAGATCCAAGTTTTCAATTAAATATTTTATTGATCAGGGGCAAAAAGTGATTGCAGTGTTGCTTTAAAATTTTACACAAATATAATTTGCACGACATTACAAATACCAATTTGTACTTAGCCTACAAATACTTGCTGACATTATCACTCACCCAAGTAGCCTGTGAACGCGTATTTTCTAAAGTGAAAATAATCAAAAATAGGCTAAGAGCTTCTTTATGACAAGAAAGATTAGAATGTTTTCTAATTTTTAATGTGGAGTGTGATCTACTTCAAACTTGAATTTCGACGAAATCATTGATAAGTTGCCAAATAAATCAATCTCTTTAAAATCAAAATTATTGATGTGATCCATATTGTTAAGTATAATTGTTATAATGGAATAGAGTGTAAAAGCTCCTATAAGGTCAAAGCTTGTGATTATTGTGATTATAATTATTTATATTTTTTCGTTATAATTGTTCCAAACTCAAAGTTTATAAATCATAATAGATAAAGAATATTTTTTCGTTATTTGTTTGAATTTCAAAGTTTATACTCGTAAGAATATAATAATTACCTAACTCCTACCTATTTTATTTTTTGTAACCTTGTTTCATGTTTAAATTTTAAAATTATTAGAATCAATATTTTTTCTTACCCCCCCCCCCCCTCCTCTTATTTTTACATGTGGAGGCCACATGCATCCTTTGCCCGGTAGGCCAAATTTTGCCAGTCCGACGCTGCCCATCATCATCTAAATTAAATAAATCGTTTATCTAAATTAAAAAACTATAGAGCCAAGAGCACTTCCTTGAGGGACACCATATTCACAAACTTTTCTTTCACTTAGCGTTCTTGATATTTTGACTTGCTGTATTCTATTTTTCAGATATGTTTTGAGCATATTTCTGCTCAAACCTATAAATCTGATCCTCTCCATTTTTTCTAGTAATATAGTATGGTTGACGGTGTCAAACGCTTGCCAGGTCTGCAAAAGTTGCTGCTGAAGATTTTCCGTGTTTAAGTTTTGATAAAATGTTGAGATAAGAAATTCAATAGCATTTTCTGTAGATGTATTTCCTCGGCATGCAAACTGAGATCTTGGTAAAAGATTATTTTTCTTCAAAAATTGAATTTATCTCATTTTATGACTTTTTCTATCACTTGGAAATATTCGTCATAACATCTCGGCAGATGTGTTGTGACTCTTTCAATGAGCTTCGCAGTTGTTAGCAGCTCTCCCTACTGCGTCTCGCCAAGTCTGTCGATTGGTGATCATATGAGCAGCTTCTGCCTAATCTGCGCCGAGTAAATCTTTCGTCAAATCTACCAAGCGTTTTGGTGAGCATCCGTATCGTCTTCTTACTTCTGGTTTACCCTGCACCACAAGTTTTTCAATGTGTATACTTCAGCGGATATGTCCAAAAAATTAAAGTATGCGAGCATAGACTGTTGCAGATAATCGTTTTTGGAGCTTGATTTCTTCTAAAATGGAAATATTTATTCGGTGAGCCGTCCATGGAACTTGCAGCATGCGCCTCCAAGTCCATAATTCAAAAGCCTCAATCCGACGTAGCATATAGAAAAATAGAAAAGATCAAGATGGTGTCCAAACTGTTTTTTGTGTATTTTGTGATATTTTTTATTCGCAATATTTTGTTAAGTTGAGTCATCGCTGATCTTTCGAGTTAGATACGACGTCGGATTTCACCTTCGCAACTACCGGTATTGTCTATTAGAACTCCCAAATAGATATTGACAACTCGTAACAAATTATATTTCAGGGTGGTTGTTATGTTCCCGATCAATTATCATAATTTGAGTCTTATTGTAGTTGGTGCTAAGACCGTTAAGAAGTACTAACTTTCTCAAGTTTTTCTAGAAGTTTGCATATTTCATCTTGCGAAGCAGCAATTGATGTCGTATGGTCTGCAAATCCAAGGTTAGATATTTTTAATACTCTAATATTTACACCACCCTGCCAACACTCCAACATCTGTCGCATTTGAACTTCGCTGTATATACTGAAAATAATGGGTGACAGAACACATCCCTGTCTCACCCTCTAGGATGTGGTGCATTTATTAGACAAGTATTTGTCAATTCTTACAATTGTTATAAAGTTGATCTTGGTACTCCCATAGTAATTAAAATAGTCGAAAGCATATTCCACTTTACATTGTCAAATGCTTTGCTGTGACCAACAAAGCAAATATATACTGGTATAGGTATAATTCTCCCTTATTCAATAACTTGTATGATATTCAGTATGTGCCGTTTTCCCTTTATACAGCCAGCTTATTATGGAAAGATTTGCCAATCGAAATAGTTCTCTAATCGGGCCTGAAGGATGTAAAGTAATGCTTTGCTGGCGTGCGAAATGAGAGCAAGCAATCGATAGTTATGGCAGTTATTAGCAGAATCTTTCTTATTTACAAACGTACACTTGGCCGCAGTTCATTTACTTATTAGTGCCACTTGCAACATGTTTTATAGCCGATGCGTGTTCCTTGTATTTTTGATTCGTTAGATGCACAGCTAATTATAGCTAGATTTGCCAAATATAATATTACTCTTAAGTAAAAACCAACTTACAAATCCTTGACGTTACATAAATGATGTGAATCGTAACACGAACTTGTTTCCGCTTTTAGATTGTCTTGACTACAATAGATATTATGAGGAAAGAGCCCTTTTTTAGTGTTTATTAGATCATATGTGACATATAACCTCTTTATTATGTCTGCAAGGTTATTTTTAGTGCCTGTAATACTTATCGGCAGATACATTTATTATTGTTTCACGGATGCTGTAATGCAATTACTCGTGCGAAAGCCTATATCATAGCAATATATACAGGAAATTTCTTTTATTCGCAATCACATTGTAATGTGTCAATTTCATGACATGACAACAGCTGGGAACTAGATGATTACTTGAAACTAGCCAGGAAATTATTACATACCCCGAAAAATATTACATACCTGAAGAGTGGGGTGTTTCCATGGTAACAAAACATTGAGTGGGTTGTTTTCATGGTAACAAAAATATTAGCTACATCAAGATATCTATTATTCAGAATTCAATTGTAGTTATTTTTAAAATTAGATGATTGCAAATAAAATAGTATACATACCACGGTGGAAAGTTTCATCCCTGTCTCGAGATAAAGTTAACCTCGACGCTACGCGTCTCGGTAAACTACCTAATCTCTCGACAGTAATGAAACACTTCCCACCTCGGTATGTAATATACTATTTTGTATACATACTAGCTATGCAGAAAACATGAATGCATTGATCTATGTCTATCTATAGGCAACCAACTATACACTAAATTTCAAATTATTTAATGTTAAATTAATAGCAATGAGTTTTTATTTTTCGAGTTTAATATAAAATAGTGATTTTTTAATGCAACCACAAAAAAGTTCAAATTTTAACGTGGTATCAGAATGGTAGTAGCTTGGGAACTGTGAGCGACTTATTTTTAATAAAATATCTAGAAAGGTGTATTCCTTGAATTACCTATCGCATAGTTACTCACAACACTGAACAAATGTGTTGATACGTTTTTTAAAATAAAATAAAAGTATACATAGTTCGTAGATGTATAAAAATCCCTGTATAATCAAAAACGTTCTACCCTAAGTTTTAATGTAAAAAATATGTTATAATTATTTCTGTTAAAGAGCTTAATTTTCATCAATCTCCTTATCATTAATCTAGAATGGTTTTGTCATAATAATTAATGCAGCGAAGTTAGCAAATTATGATATTCTCATTTCGTGAGAGATAAACACGTCTTTCAACAAATAAGCAGTCCTAATTTCTAAGACATATTTAAAAAAATTCAAATAATTCAGACAACGAAGCAATCGCAAATAAATGCATGAAAAAACCAGTATAATAAAAACTTTTATTGATGATACTGTTAAAAATGTACAGTAAACACTATCCCACAAAAAACATGGTGTTTTACAATACAGAGTGTAAAAATAGTGTTGCAAACTTCTAGGCGTAATAGCACCTAACAGCATTATTATATTGTATGTATGTAATGTAAGCATTATTATATTGTACCTAACAGATCTGTAAATGTGTGTTGTTCAAATATATTATTACACAACTAATAAATATAGCTTATATAGAAACATGAATAAGGTGATTATCATTCCAAAGTGCTGAAATAGAAGAATTAATTAATTTCTGCAAGTGGTTCTGATAGAGTTATTAAAAATAGTATTTTCATTGGTACGTTATAATTGATGTTCTGACTGATTTTAACAAATAGGAAAAAATATATTAATATTCCAGCAGCGTTTATAAACTAGGAATAGAAATAATTTTTTAAACTTAAAGCAACAAAGCATAGACATTTTTAATAGCTCAGTAATTCTACAAATTGTAAGATATATTTACCGATGTTACAGCTGTCATATCCAGTGCATAAAAATCTCCAGCTGTTATATTTATCGATTCGTGTTTTAATTGAAGTAGAAGTGAAACTCTCTGAAACAATGTAAGTGGCTCAGCTACATCATAAACACGTATTTTAGTAATATAAACGACACATTTGATGAATACAAACACATTCACAGATACACTTGGGAGAGAAAATCGCTCAATCAGAGATTAATTATAGACTACATTATAATTAAGCGACGAACAGCAGTAAAGGGCAATGACGTCTAAGCTGTAGTTTAGACCTTTACCTATTGGAGCAAAAAACAATTGCGTTCTTTAGAACTCCAGTCAAAACTCAACCTAACATAAACCTCAAATATAAATTGAGTTGCTTAATGAAGGTATAGAATTCTAGGGTGCCTTGATGTCAATTTGACCTATTTGGCTTTTACCAAGGTACGGGCAGATCGTTGTCCTCTCTCACTCTAAAGTAATTACAGGTTATAGGACAAATATGTCAAACTGACATCAAGGCAGCCTATAGTATTCCATCCAGAAATTGGAGCGCCTTAAAATAAAAAACGAGATTTAGATGGTAAAGTTCAAAGATGAACATTCTGGTATTTTCAAAGCATCTACCTCAACATTTTAACTAATAACCTTGTTTAGTGAAGTATGGCACTCGCTGAAAAACATTAAAAAATGACACTAACTAGTTTCGTTAGTATGACGATTGGAATACTATTTTATATTAAGCAATTTTTTACAGAGCTTATGAAACACTAATACAACCATCTGCAGATACACTGAGACATATTCAACAGCAGGTGTCGAATGCAAACTCAGAAGATATGCCAGGAGATGATGAAAAAATGGAGCATAGAAAACAACAAGGCCCTAGGAAGAGATTAAATCATTGAAGAAATGTTCAAGCTGCTTGATCAATCTGTAGCAAATTTATTGAAGTGCTTTTTTAATAACTAGGAAAGCTCTCTTCCGAATGGAGCAACGCTTTTTCCATTCCATTATTTCAAAAATAGGCGATAGGAACAATTTCTGACCGATTTCATTCCTATCGTAGATATCGATATAAACTCCCCATCAATATTGTAACTAAACGGTTGAACACTAAATTTGAGCTCCATGAATCCAGAAAATTTTGCAAGGCAGGACAAAAAGTGGCGCTCTCTGATTTAACATTGGCGCTCATGGATCAATAAAAGAGGTAGATCGAAAATGCGATGGGCAAATAACATAAAGACACTGGGGTTTTTGGTGGCTGAAATCAGTACAAACAGGAATAGTTGGCGCAGTAAAAGAATGAATAGAAAATGGCCGAAGAAGAAGAATAAGAAGAACCTTCGTACGTTTACATTTCATTTGAAAATAATATTATTAAAACAATGTTGATTGGACCGAATTTAGATCACTTTTTACTGTTAGCATAGCAACTGGTATGATTCATTTTAACTTAATTACTTTGAATAAACAAGTTATTTATGGACATGAAAACGCTTCACTATATTTTCACAACACTATATTTTCACAATAAATGAAGCTCATTTTCATTTAAATGGATTTTTTAATAAGTACTATTTGCAATCCTGGTTGACTAAAAATTCGTAACTTCTTAAGAAATTGCTTCCTGACCATATAGCTACGAAGATGTTTGGTGTGGTGTGTCATCATTGGTCTCTACTTCTTTGAAGAAAATAATGAATCTATAAGATCGTACATATGTTATAACACTTTTTTAGGGTATAATTACAAATAGTAGTACACGCCAGTTAATGGATTCACACGATACGAGTATTGTGACGCTCGTACCTCAAAACATGCTCGAAATGTTTTAATGAAAATGTTTTTTTGAGAATAAATTTATTGGAGACATAGCTTACCTGATGTATCAATACCAGATTTCTCTTTGTAAAATCTAAAAAAAAGTATATGTAACAATCGAAGGTAGCAGAATTAAAGGTAAAGGCCAATATTTCACAAACAGTAATAGGTATTGATGAAAAATAATATTACTGACAGGGAATTGTTTTTAACAACTAAAATTGCCGTTTATACTGTTATTAAATACTCCTTTAAGGTGCTATGGAAATAGTTCAGGCCAATTGCTGAAGTTTGTACTAATGATGTTTGAAAATTATATTTTGTTTTTATTAATCGAGCAAAAACAGGTTACTTGGGTATATAAATAAAAATACTTACCTCCGAAGATAGGTTTTCATTAAAAAACGGTAGCTTTAATCCACATATTATTCTTGCGGTTCTCTTGGCCTAAAAATAAACGAATCGTATACAGGTGCAATGCTAAGAGGTAATATAATTTTAAGATTTAATAATGTGCATACTGCATCAAGCTCCTCATGGTTTACCATAAGCTGATTGTAACACTATTTTTGTAATAATGCTGTAACTGTGATTAATGTTGGCAATGAGCGCTAATTCGTATGAATAACAAAACCTTTTTTACACATTCGATTATTTCGAAACGTTTATATATATAAAAGTTTGATGTTCTTGCTGTTATAGCAATAGATATTAATCTCAAATGATAGGAGAGTAATCAGCATTGACAAAGTTGTAACCTCATTATAAATGTTTTAATTGAATAATATTTTGCTGTTACTACTTCACGCTCTAACGTCAAAGGTTCCATAATTCGGCAATAATACAATTTGCAAAACGTTAGTAGAATTTCTCACGTTTACTAGCAATGAAAAGTTGTGCTGTATCAGCAAAGAGTTGTTTAGATAAAATGTGAATGGCATTGAAATATTGTAACAGGGAGTGCATTCCACATGTATAATTATACCAAGTGATTCAGATGGCGTGAACATAAATTTAGGGGTTGATCATGATCAATCATATAATTTTTAGTAAAAAATAATAATATACTTATGTCCGATTCTCAAGGGTTACTAAGTGAAACTGGAACTTGACCTAGCTCGCCTTATTGTGTCTAGAATAGCATGGTTTGGCGGAGTTGAGAGCTGAGCAGAGAAGCTGGTTTGGCCTCCGTGAGAAAAGGTGCTTCGTTTGCGGTACAAGTAAACCTCGTGTGAACTACTTTGTATGCACGGCAAGCTGAAGTTGGAATTTATAGGTGTCCCACGGGAAGTCCGAGAGGAGAGATATGTGGTAATAGTGTCCTGTGAGCCATACGGAGATGCCGAAGTCTTAGAGTCCGTGTTATCGAGTAGCACAATATTGCAATACATCGTCGGGCATAGTCTAGGTATCGAGAAACCGGAAATCAGCAATAACTCAAGGTGAGTAACATTTAGTTGGCAGTGTTCGTGCTGTGCCGTCTGCGCAGTGGACTTATAGCATAGATGCGTCATAGAAATAGTCATCGGCTATGTAATTTGATCAATTCATGGTAGAAAAAGCTTTTTGGGCGTCGTTTGAGTTTCTGGATAAAATAGATAACTACTAAGTAGAAACAGCTATTCGCTTCAAGGTTTAGGACTTATTATTAGTTACCGTTGTATTTTACAGTAAAATATAGTTATGTGTTTTTGATTTTTATGTAAACAAATTGAATTTTTTAAAACTAATGTTTTAGCTTCACGCGTGAAGATGTCAGCTTCTGGTTTATTTCAACAAGGGATTTTCTTAACTATGACTGAGGTAAGTAAGGTAAGAGAGATCTTACTGCTATTGAGCTAAGTGGCAATAAGAGCGGGCAAAGGTAATTAATAGAAACGTAATACGTAGCCCACGTTATTACAATGTGACTCAATGAAGAAGCTCCCGAAGAGCCTTGTGAAGGAAGTTATGAAAAAATCTTTATTTAACATCATTTACAGGTTCAATCTAATTAATATTGAAAAAAAAAAGAAATTAATATTGCAGCAAATGTTTAAAGTGATTGTCTTCAACTTGTATGAAAGTTTCACATCTGCGAATTAAAGAAGTACAGCATACGGTTGTTCAGCCGTTAAATAAAATAGCATATTCATGAGTAGTATACTTTGTTACTACTTGTTAATAATATAATTGTTTTTAATACTAAATAGATGTAACCTCTTAATGATGTTACATAGATATTTTTGCATAGTTCAGCGATCATTGAGAATCGAACATGAGGGTATTATTACTTTTTCCAAAGTACATAATTAATAAAGTCATTAAAGTTATGTTCACACTTTTTTAATACCCTGAATATACATTTTATGATATAAGACAGTACTGGTCTGTAGTACAAGAAAAAGGGATGATATTTTGCAGCTTTCGAAAACTACTAATGCTTTAATTCTGAAATTGCACGTCTTAGGTCTTTTCTCCACGACCATTAGTGAATGTAATAATTCCGAAATCATTTTTAATAATAGAAAGTAAAAATTCCCACTCTTGAGATAGAATATTTATTCTGAAACACTTGCTTCTTATGTGTTTTGCATGTATTTTCATTCTATAACAAGTGACAGAATGAATATTCCATAATTATGCTCAACGAAATACACAGATTGCCATGGATTTCAAAACAGTCAGTGTCAGATGTAAATGCACATCGCGTTAGTAGCAGCACACGGTTCGCATCTAGAGCCAGTAATATTGGAAGGAGAGACAAATTAACCCTCTTGTTACGATCTACACACATTTTTAGATTACACAGGAATGTTTGTACTAAGTACACGCAAATCTTAAACTGCAGCTAACCTAAATTCGTACCTTTGTACAAAAATATTGTTATACATTTTTTTTTAATCCCACCTACATTACTACCTCTAGGAACGGTAGTTCAAAGTGGTCGGCGTACCGTACACAAATATTACTGCTTCTTGCAGCGGAATCGTGTGCTGCTATTAACGTTTCGTGTAACTGCGGCGTCCTAGTTTTGAAAAAAATGAGTGAAAAATCGAATGAATCAGATATGGAATTTGATAATACTCCGCCTGAAATTACAAATTATGCAAATAATATAAGCGAGAACCTGCTGCCGCAAAAATCGAGAAATGAATATGAAAAGTATTATGCACTGTTTAGGGATTGGCAACAAGAAAAGAAAACTGACTCCTTTTCCGAAAATGTTTTAATTGCATTTTTTGGTGATTTATTAAAAAAATGGAAATCATCGACCCTCTGGAAAATATATTCAATCCTAAAAGCAACGATAAATGTGAAACACGATATCGATATTTCAAGGTACAAAAAATTAAAATCTTTGTTAAAACGCTCTTCTGATAACTATGTAGCTAAGAAATCGAAGGTTTTTACAGAAGAAAATGTTAAGCAATTCTTAGAAAATGCTCCGGATGAGATATATTTAGCTACAAAGGTAATACAAACTATAATTTAAATAGCAATTTTAATAAAATGTAGTTTTTATTTTTAGGTCGTTCTTGTCATTGGTATTTCAGGGGCTTGTCGCAAGAATGAGCTTTACAACATTAAAATTTCTGACATTAAAGATTTGGGATCAGCAATATTAATTGCAATTCCTAATACAAAAACTAAAAAACCAAGGGAATTTACAATCACGGGAGATTTTTATAATATTGTAAAGACATACTGGGCTCTGAGACCTTGTGATGTTCCTTCTGATAATTTTTTTATTAATTTCCAAAAAAATAAATGTACACGACAAGTAATTGGGATTAATAAACTGGGCAATATGCCTAAACAAATTGCCACATTTCTGAATCTAGAAAATCCACAAGAATATACCGGCCAATGTTTTCGCCGTACCTCAGCGACTACGTTGGTAAATGCAGGTGCGGATATTACGACATTAAAAAGGCATGGAGGCTGGAAGTTTTCTCAAGTAGCAGAAGGATACATAGAAAATTCTTTGCAAAATCGAATAAATGTAGCAAATCAATTAGTTTCTTCAATTACTGGATCTAATTCGTCAGGGAACTTTCCCTCAACCTCCAATTCTTCCTGCTACACCACTGTTAAGTCTGCCTCTACAAATCAATCTGTTTTGAAAAATATTACGGAAAATATTTCCAATGCACCAGTTTTTAATTTCAGTAATTGTACAAACACTATAAATATAAATATTAATACAATGTAATACAATTGTTTTAATAAATAACTTGTTTTGTTCAGATTTAATTGTTTTTGATTATACAGTGAGCGCCAAAAAGCATGGGTCAGTTTCAATACCTAATAAAAACCCATACACTTCACCTATGGAATAAATGATAATTTCTTCATAAATAGGAAACTTGGGAGTTTTGTTTCAGTGTTTGACATCCTCCGAAAGTGACAGTTTGGTGTGCTGTTTCATCGTCAAAGATTGTCGCGGCTTATTGTTTCGAGGAAATTGGTGAAACGGTAACGGTTACATCTCAAAGACATTACATGCTTCAAAGATCTTTTTATCGCAAAAAAGAGGAAGAGATAGTAAATGAATATTGCTTTTAACAGGACGGTGCTACCAATTACACCGCAAGAATTAATGCGGATCTCCTATACGACAATCGCTTCCAAATAAACTGATTTCTTGCTATGGTGACCTTCCTTGGCCCTCGAGATCGCAGGATATAACCACTCCTGACTTTTTTCTTTGGGATTACTTGAAGAGCAGAGTATTTACAAGAAAGATAAGAAATCTGGAAAAGCTTAAAATGTTTATTCGAGAAAATATTGAAGCTATACTGCAGGATATGCGGCAAAGTGTGTTGAGAGATTTCGGCCGCCGGCCGTTTAAAAGAGTGCATTCAACAAGAGGAGAGTCATTTAACCGACAGCATTTTTCATAAGTGAATCTCCCATTCTTAGTCTTTAAGAAATAGTTTTGACTAACTGTGTAATTTAAGCAAATAAATTGTTATTACAAATTGAAACTGGCCAATACTTTTTGGCGCTCACTGTACTTTATGGTCGTGGAGAAAATACAGTCTGTTACTCGGTTAGAATGAAAATTCGATCTACTCGTGGTTCCTCACGCTCGCTAACGCTCGCGTTCGGAATCTTCCACTCGTATCGAATTTTTATTCTAACCTTGTTACAGAATATACTATTCTTTTCTATGCAGTCTCTTGCCTCTCGACACACCCGGTCCATGGATGTCTCCTTATAGAAGTCTGCGTTGTGACTCGCTAACCATAAAGTCGCAGCAGTTTTTAAGCAGTCATCGTCCCTGAAATGCGTTCCAGGAAGGTGAGTTTTCAATTTCCCGAACAGAAAGAAATACGAGGGTGTCATATTCGGAAAATAGGGTGCAACGTATTTGTGCTACGACGCATTGTCATGTTGTAGGAGCACCCATTTTCGCAGTCTTTCATGCAGTTTGATCTTGATTTGATCCCGTAATTTGGTCAGAAGGTACGACCATTGTTAATGAAGTCGATAAACAAGACGCAGCGAGAATCCCTTTGCCTGCCGACAGTTCCGTTCTGAACTTATGTGGAGGCGGAAAGTTGGAATGCCGCCACTCCACGCTGGCTTGTCTAGTGGTAAGGTCATAGCATCACTATCACCCAATTTTTGTTCATAGTAGCAATTCTGTTAAGAAAATTGTCAACGTCATCAAAGGCCAAAAGCTCACGATAAATGTTAATTCGATCCTGTTTTTGCAAGGCGAAGATTTTCCCTTTTTCTAGTAGTAACATGTGGAGAGCGGTTGTATCTTGTCGTCGTTGTCTTTAGCAGAATTAATAACTTTAATAGTAGCTTTTCATTAAATGACGCAGCTTTTCCAAATTAGCTGTTATTAACAACCTTTCAAAATTCGATATATTTTGTTTTTTCTATAGCACATGTTAAAGTGTGCTTTTATCAACTCAAAACAAAAGGTCAAGTTTTACTTTAACAGCAAGGGTAGATAAAGTAGCACTTTAACATCAAGGATAGATAAAGTAATTTAATTTTATAATTTTTGTTTAAATTAAATATGACAGCTTCGTATTATCGTAGCAACCCAATCTCGCTACTGACATTTTGAAATGTGATTGACTGTCATTATTTTCTTTTGAAATTGTTAAAGTTCTTGCTATAGAAAAAAATATTGTATTATACACGACGATAAAGTTATTTCTATCCACTCTTGAATCATTAACGTTTCGACTTCGTCTCGACGTTAAACGATTCACTCGTGGATAAAATTTAACTTTATCGTCTTGTATAATAAATTACTATTACATGCTACTGTTCCTAATATTTATTTTACCCTAGTTACTAACGCTTGCTAGATATAAATATATAAAATTTCCTTTCTTTAACAGCGGTGGTTATTGAATAAACTGGATCGCGACGGCGGTTTTGATTTCCTGCATGTGAAAATGAAAATAGTGCGAATGGGGATTTTTTATGACGCTGTATCTTGAAAACAAATCAAAATCGAATAACAGCATTTGAGTTTTTTACATTAATATCACGTGTATAATACATTCCTAGAGTTTGGTCCATTCCACCTGACTCACCCTGTACATATGTGTGCAATTAAATCGCATATGTTAATATATTTGTTTCAAAATGTGATAACAACGTGAAATTTATCTTTGGGTGTTCAGGGTTTTTGCATTTTATATTCTAGACTATTATAGGCAGCAAAAAAACTGAAAGTATTATAATCTTACTAGTTTAAAATAAATCGTTCTTACTTCGTTTATAATTCTCTGAGATGGAATTAATATGGAAGTTAACAGCGGCATCGCGGAGAAAGCAGTGATTATGAAAGCTTGGTACGGCTTCACCTCTGATGTTTGCTGAACTACGAGTGGTACTGCAACCAAATCCAACCATGACATCGTAAGCCCCAAGAATGTAGCCCAAGCGAATGTTTCATTAAGATTTTCTACAAGGCAAAATACAAGGCTATGTAACTCAGATGCTATTGAAAGTGCATTTTCTATAGAATTTTCATTTGCATTAGGTTCCAAGTCTGCTTCTACTAGAAAGGTATTTAAGCTAGCAAGCCTTGCAGCTGCAATTACTAAACAAGAGCTGTAGAGGTAGACTGATATTATTCTGGCTGCAATAGTAATACCCATGCTTATGAACAGAAATAATAAGTTGTTAAACTCCGCACTCCAAACTCCTTTGGCCTTTACCACTTCAAGGATTTCCCATATCGGACATATTATTATGAACATATAAAATGGATATAACAGATACAGCGACAAGAGTGTTAATTGTATAGATTTATAGGAAACAGAAATTCCTACAGTCTTTAGAACATTGTCGGATTTAGCAATCATGGTGAAACATGTTATAAGTTGTTTTTGTTTGAACGTCAGTTCAACTATTCTTACAATAGTGGTAAATTGTCCTATAAAATACAAACATCCCATCATGCCTTCCACAAGGCTCATTGTGTGTACACGAAACTGAGTTAAACTTCGTATTAGTGCACTGGCTCCGACTAGAAATCCAACAACTGAAACAAAATGCGAATGTAAATAATATTATAAATCTTGTCAAACATATTTGTTTAGTCTGAATATCAGCTAATATAATATCTAAAAAACGAAGCGAGTCACCGGAACAAGTGAATGGAAGTTGTAAAAGTCATTAACAAAACCACAGGCTGTACTCGACACGAGTGCATAAAGCAATGTAATTATACAAGGAATTAATGGATAAATTATAGGGACTGTAGGATAATCAAAGAACTATACAACAATCAGACAATAGTTATAATAATTAACGACTAAGAAAGAGAAGCTAAAATCCAAAAAGGTGTAAGGCAGGGATGTAATTTATCACTCTCTGTTCAATATATACATAGCCCAAGCAATAAAATAAAAAAGTATGAACAGGGATTAAATGAATGGTGAACGGATGCAGATGCTGAGATTTGCGGATGATAATGCAGTGCTGGTACAGGAAGAAAGAAACCTACATAATGTAGTAGAAAGCACATAAAGGACGCAATATTTAAAACGAAATATAACATGGAAGTGAATAGAAAAAGACGAAAATATTAATATGCTTTAAATAACTGAATGAAGTAAGAATTGCAATAGAAGGACATTTACTAGATCAGACTAAAACATATACCTAAATGCTGACATAATAGAACAGAGGAAAAGTACAGAGGACTTAAAACAAAGAATAAGAGATGCTACGGCTATTTGCAACAATATATAAGAAAAAAGTTAGTTGAAATTAAAGTTATAGTTCAGAAACGTGGACGCTAGGACAAAAGCACGAAAATACCCAAAAGCTTTTGAGACATGGTGTTGGAGAAGATCTAAAAAAAGTGGATAGACAAAATTACCAACCAGAAGATATACCAAAGAATAGGGGATGATAAATCATAGTTAAAAATTTTAGAAAATAAACAAGACCAATAGATAGGCTAAGTAATAAGACATAATATTTATATTAGAGGGCACGGTGCAGGAGAAGAACGGTTTCTTAAACTGAGGGTCGCGACCCCCAGCGGTTGCAAATGTTCTAATAACAATATTTTTATTACATAAATGAACAATTTCTTTTAATACATAAAATAAATGACACAGAAACTATAATAGTTGTTTATGTATTAGGGCGTAAAAAGTAGTTTATTGCCGGCTGTGCTAAAATTAGAGCCCAAGGCGTAACCGTGGTCTCTAATACGACAACTGCCATAAACACCAGTTATCCACGTATGTATATGCACATTTTATGTAGGTACGACTGGGCGGAATTGGTCACTCGATACCCCATTTTTGGGGCTCTAATGTGTCACTTTACGAATTTAATGTCATGCATGTTAGTTTGACAAGCAATGACATCGTAGATTGGCAAAATTTATAATAATTATAAGTCAGGTTTCATTTGTGAATATTCCGGACTGAACATAAAATGTTATACGCACCTCGTGCACAACCAGCGTTTATGGCCGTTGTCGCGTTAGAGCCTGTGGTTTTACCTCGGCCTGTAATTTTTACTCAGAGAGACATAATCACCGTCTTATGCCATTGGTACATAAATAACTATTTAGTAGAGACAGGAATATTCACAATTAAAACTAGATTTATAATTATTATAAATTTAAGCAACCTATGATGCCATTGCTTGTTAAACTGACAAACAAGACACTAAGCGGGCAGTAAATACTAAATTAGAGCTCAAGGCGTAGCCGCGGGCTCTAAATGCACAAAGGCCATAAACACTAATAGTTATGCACGAGTGGCATACAACATTTCATCTGCAGATCGGAATATTCAAAATTAAGAACAGATTTGTAATTTTTTAAAATTTTGATAACCTACAATGTGATTGCTTGTTAAACTGACAAACAAGGCACTAAGCGAGCTGGAAAGTACTTTATGGCCTTTGGGCAATAGAGTGACACGTTACGACCTTAAAAATAGAACATAAAATGACAAATTTTTCCCGGTCATACATAAAAAATACTAAACATGGCTCAGAGAAAAACTAAATATAAGTACCTTCTTTAGGATGAGAAAGTAAACATCAGCGTGAAACTTCAGAATTCAGAGAGATTCCATCGTTCTTACCAAAAAATTTCCATTTTTAAACTATTCTTAGATATAGGGGGTCACGAAGTTACAGCTAATGAAATAGGGGTCGCCTTTACCATAAGGTTGAGAAACACTGATTTTAAGCAAGTCATGACAAACGCAAAAGTTACAAGGTCTTCAGAAATGCATAAAATGGTTTGTAATAAAACCAATTGGAGAACTGTCAACCGATCGATTTTTGATTGAAGAAAAGCAAGCAATAGATACATTTGAAATCTCAGCCACTCTTTTAACCAAAAGGCTACTAGGATTCACGGATGATAAAATAAATGTCTTAGGTAAAACCACAGTAACAGGAGAAATGGTAAATAAAACAGCTGCAGCAGTCTTGAAGTCTAGGGGAAGAAGTTACTCTCATTTTGGGAAGAAATTCCTGCCAGAAGCTAGAATTAATAGTACTAGTTAACCAATTCTGTGAAAATGTTTTAAAATACAAATCATCCAAGGGCTAGGATATTAAAAATTAAGAATACGGCATAGAGCTGATAACAAACACTAAATTTAACATATAACCTCCTAGAAAAAAATTACACAAACTAGAATTTGAGCAAAGGAGCCACAACGGAACACACACAGAAGGCACAATAAGCTACTAATCCGTATCGATTCGACTGATATCAATGGAAACTTGAAAACAAGGCATTATCCTATGCAAACCACCGAAGAAGTTGCAGCAAGGGTGAGATATTTTACATTGTTAGATTGCAGGAAAGGACTTTGGTAAATTAAAGTAAGTCAATGAATCCAAAAGTGCCCAACTTTTGTAATCGATTAGGAAAGATCCTGCACCAGGCTACTGTTTAAATCCTTGGCCTAGTGAAAACTCTACACAAGGGGCGACTTAATATGTAATAAATCCTCTGACATGCCCAGGTCACGTATACAGTGTGTAAAAAAGTCTGGAATATAGCAAATATTTCAAAAACTACCGGAGATGAATTTTTCAAATTTCCAGACTTATATAGGTAAAAACGGCGCATCTAGGAAGGACAAAACCGTTTCTGTAACTGTACAGGGTGAGTCAGAAAAAATACCAACTTTTGTATTTTAAATTGGACACCCTGTATATTAACGAGGAATCAAATAGTCCTTCAAAAGACAAATTCAACGATATAGGGTTTGACGGACTTATCTGTCAAAATGACAGATGTGGGGTGACTTAAAGAATAAGGTTTACAACAATAGACCGGTTAATATTGAAGCTTTAAAGGATCATATTAGAAATGAGATACCTCAAATTCGATCGGATACTGTCTTTAAATTCTCGTAAGACGTTGTCAAAAGTATCCCATCGAATTTGAGGTATCTCATTTCTAATATGATCCTTTAAAGCTTCAATATTAACCGGTCTATTGTTGTAAACCTTTAAGTCACCCCACATCTGTCATTTTGACAGATAAGTCCGTCAAACCCTATATCGTTGAATTTGTCTTTTGAAGGACTATTTGATTCCTCGTTAATATACAGGGTGTCCAATTTAAAATACAAAAGTTGGTATTTTTTCTGACTCACCCTGTACAGTTACAGAAACGGTTTTGCCCTTCCTAGATGCGCCGTTTTTACCTATATAAGTCTGGAAATTTTGAAAAATTCACCTCCGGAAGTTTTTTAAATATTTGCTATATTCCAGACTTTTTTTACACCCTGTATATATTCTCTGTATACCTTACATATAAAGTCGACCATCAACCAGGCACAGAATTGATTAAAGTTCTGTCGTTCAGCGACGTCAACTGCCTTCTATTACTACATAGCAGGCTGCGGCGCAAACGCGCACAATTCCGCATGAAAATGTTGGGTAAGTAACAACTTATCAATAATTAACCGAGCTAATGAGCCTACTTTTGTTACTCAACGTTGGAGTGAGGGAACTCTACCCACAACAGGACCAAAAAACAAATCGCCATTTATCGGAATGCCACAAAGACTGGAAATACTTCTTCAAACGCATTTCCTAGGTTCACTAATGGATGTACAGCGTGTCCCAAATTCGTGGGTGGCCATTGGTATCTTGGAAACCGTAAGAGATACGAAAAAGTTTAAATTATAGCAAAGTTGAGCATTTTAGAGCTTATTAAAATTCCTTTTTGAAATTCTGAAAATTCCAAGTATTTCCGCAGATATTCTACAAATACCGAAATTTTGAAAATTTGTTTTTTCTTGCTCCTGACTTTATTTAAAGAGATAATGCGTAACCAATTTAACATGTCCATGGTCACTTTTCCTGCACTACATGCTGGTGCTTTAAGATTTTAAATTCGACGTTTCGTCTTCCAGCTACCATCTTCAACTTAATTTTTTTAAATACGAACCTGGATTTTTATTTTAATTTTTGAAAAAACGCGTAATTCCAAGAATGAGCAACGATCATGTTTTATAGTTTTTGAATATTTGGAGGCAAAAATTATGTCAAAATGCTCAACTTTGCCATAATTAAACTTTTTCGTATCTCTTACGGTTTCCAAGATCCCAATGGCCACCTACGAATTTGGGACACGCTGTACAGCCTGAGACAGCACAGTTAGTGCCTGGAAACTTCCTAAAGTGCTTACATGCAGCAAGGTATGTTGGATACAAAATCCTTTCTACATTACAACTCATCCGGACCAGATAAAATATTACCACCTGGAGTACTGAATGGGATAGATTTTCTGGTACCGTTTCTTACCAGACGTTTTTCGATTAGGTTTATTATACAACTATTAAGGTAGTCTTCATTCCTAAACCAGGGAGACAATCGTACACCCAAACAAAGATATGCATACCGATCATCCTGATGTCTTTTTGTCTAAAAACTATTAGAAAACTGGTAGATAGGCATATACAAGATAGGGCTTTAAATGACAATTCCTTTATCGTATTAAACATATATAACATCCCGGAAAATCATCAAATCTGCACTTCATAACCTAGTCAGAATGATAGAACTGCCAATAATTATCAAATCTGGCTGGATATAGGGGGAGCTTTCGACAACACGTTCTTTGAATGAATTACTACCCCAACCGACATGTAGTTGATGACATCATAAATACATCGATACAAACCATATTAAAGGGTCATGGGCTGACTTGGGGAGGAATCATTTAAGGTATGTGTGGTGGTAAATTATTTTTTAAATTCTCGCAGTGACGAAGGGGATATGCTAATGGCATAGTCATCCTCATTAGGGGTAAAAACCGGAATATTATTACGAGACTGATGAAAAAGTCATTAAATATCACCCAAAAGTGGTGTGAAAGCGAAAATGGTCCTGGCAGTGGACGGACGCACGATTGATAACACATATGGATTAAAACAAAAAATGGTCCAATGGTACTACATCATTGTTGCAAGACCTTTTGGCAAGCTAGTTTAATGGGCAAAGACAACACAAGAAACAACTATCACAAAATCAACCGTGATACAGAAACCGACATGTTTTTTGCATCTGTGGAGTTAGAAAAAATACTCAAACAGCATCTATGGAAGCTCTTCTACCCCCAATCCCCCTAGACAGCTATCTAAAAGGGAAAGCCTTGGAAAGGGAAAGAAGACACAGATTCCCACATAATCTTTAACATCCAGTACTTTACCGCAGGAGACAGCAGCTCTTTGAGGAAGCTCCACTTGGAGTAGTTTTCACGAGCATCTGGTTGAGAGTACAGCAATGCCTTAATAGGGCTAGGGGTGCACAAAAAGCCATAGAGTCGCAGTGCAAGAAGTAGAGTCAAAAACCTGCATAACCCCTGACTATAAGCAATCAATAAATCAATCAATTACCATTCAGAGTATTATATGATGCAGAGGTTTAGTGAAATATAATGAATCACCTACTAAAGAACATACTAAACATGGAATGCTCTATGAACGACGTACGTACTACCCATTTATGCTCAAGCAGAAGAAAACTAACAAAAAGTGAGTATACAGGTACATAATCATAACAAATAGATGTCCTAGGGCAGGGGTCGGCAGACCGCGGCTCGCGAGCCGCATGCGGCTCTTTACATAGGATTTTACGGCTCTCCAACTCATGGCTGCCGAACAAACTCAAACAGTCCAATCACTCATACATAAATCACAAAGCAAAATTTTTTTTTCTTTGACTTTTTTGCACAGCCCCGCCATTTAGTAAAGCACCGCACTCGCGCCCCTCTCCACCCAATTCCGCCGCCGCCCACTGTTCGTTCGGTTGTGATAAGGTCACTAAATACATATAATCTGCTTCACTTGGCACTTTTAGCACCTGGTAAATTATACCCACAGATGCCCTGCACACTGATGAATAACTTTACATACAAATGGTATCAAAAATAGACTTTTCATTTATTTTTTTATATGAGGAGCTCAATCTCGCCCCCACACAAATTTTACAAGCTTGTTTTGTCATAAAAAATGACAGTCAGGTCACTTAGCAACTAGATTTTCAATTTTTATAAAGGAAATTAGAATTGATAACATGTTTAACCTTATGGACTACAGTTTTGATGTCATGTCTTTACCTAACTACTAATATTGTCTTTTTCTTGGAATAAAGCCACAACACTTTGTTCTTCTTTTAAATCACTTTGGTTTATAATGCACTGATACTCTTGAATTCCTTTAGCGTTTCATTAATTGTCTTTCGATCGGCTGCCTTCCATTTTTTATTGCTTTTTGCAATTATTATTTTGCTAGCACGGTTTCGTTTACCTTTCAGCTAATTTGCCGTTTGCTGGCTTATATACTTTTAATACATAATGCTCATACACTTTCTGTATTTCACAAATAATTCTGTACCATTTTATTAACATTATGTTTGACGTAACTAAGCTCAAATCCGTCAGTTACAAATTAAATTGCATTGGCCCTTCAGAACATTTATCATATCTAAAACTCTGAACGCAACCCTTCTGAAACCTGCTTTATTTCATGCTAACTTTTATCCCTCAAATTATTAGTTACTGCTGCTCACATCAAGTGCACTTATTAATGTAAAGTAGATTATCTTGCAATAACTGAAATATATAATTCTGTGCTCATTTTGACCTTATTCATTTAGATAATTAGGCAATCAGAATTGCTATGGGCAGTAAACCATTACAATATATACAGAGAAAATACATGTTGCGGCTCTCTAAAAATTTCCAGAATCTGTTTACTTAACTTTTGGCTCATCTAACTCGAAAGTCTGCCGACCCCTGTCCTAGGGGATTAGGAGTAGAAGAGCTTTCATAGATGCTGTTTAAGTACCTTTTATAACTTCACAGATGCAAAAAATGCCGGTTTCTGTGTCTCGGTTGGTTTTGTGATACTTGTTTTTTGTGTTGTGTTTGGCCATCAAACATGCGTCTGTCCACTAGGACCATTTTCGCTTTGTTGTAACAACATTCAGATATTGTACATTCAGTTTAGTTTTACATCCAGAGTAATTTCCAAATATCCAACCATGACCGTAATTATTTCACAAAAAATTGTAAGGTTTCGGAGTACGCTTACTTCTTTCCTTTGTAAAAGATAATAGTTGTTTGGGCAGGATTTTCCCTTTTACACCACCCTTGGGTGATATTTAATGACTTTTTCATCTGTCTCGTAATAATATTCGGGTGTTTACCTCTGATGAGGATGACTATGTCATTTGCATATTCCCTTCGTCATTGAGAGAATTTAAAAGAATATTTCCACCACACATACCTTAAAGGCTTCCTACCCAAGTCAGCCTGTACCTTACGACCATCCATTTATGATGTCGTCAACTACATGTCGGTTGCGATAGTTATTCATTCTTTACTAGTCATTGACACTTCTATCATTTTGACTAGGTTATGAAGTGCAAATTTAATGATTTCCCTGGTTGCTATACATGTTGATTACGATGAAGGGGATTGTCTTTTAAAACACCATCAGGATGATCGGTCTGCATATCTTTGTTTGGGTGTACGATTGTCTCCCTAGTTTAGGAACGAAGACTACCTTAATGATAGCCCGATAAACATAATCGAAAAAATTATGGTGAGAAACGATACCAGAATATCTATCCCATTCTATACTATAGGTGGTAATATTTTATCTGGTCCGGATGAGTTGTAATGTAGAAAGGATTTTATATCCAACATACCTTGCTGTACGTAAGAGCTTTAGGAAGTTTCTAGGCACTAACTGTGCTGTCTCAGCCTGTACATCCATTAGTGAATTTAGAAAATCTGTTTGAAGAAGTATTTTCAGTGTTTTTCTTTCACTGATGCATAATTTACTGTCAGTTTTGCATATTCACAACTAAAGTTAAAGGATCTTTGGGAGAACGCTACGGGTTGTATTTTCAACGTTCTCGTTGAAATTTCTTCATCAGCCTGTTTTCGCATTTCTTAAAGCTTTATACCATGAGATAAAAAAAATTATTCTGAGCAGGCCTTGATATGTGTTATACATTTGGCAGTACTGAAGTGTATTGTCAGTCTATGGCAAATTCGAGATTTTCAGGTTAAGTTTTACGTCAGCCTGTGTCAAACAACAAACAAAACCTAACCTTTTAATCTCCAATTTGACATAGACTGACAATACACTTCAGTGCTGCCAAACGTATAACACATATCAAGGCCTGCTCAGAATCTTTTTTTTTATCTCATGGTATAAAGGTAGAGACTAAACATGTTTCTAATATTTTTTGCTTTGTTGAAAAGTCACCTTGGTTTTTCCTTCAGGTTACACATGTGTTGGTTTCACTATACGAACTCCTTGTTGTTCTGTCTCGTGATGACTGGATATTTGCTGTAATATAAGGTTAATATGAGGTAGTGTGGCTCAGTCGATTAACTCGCTGGGATACTGATCCACGTTCCTCTAGGTGGCCAGGTTCGAATTTTGCTGGGGCCATGTACGTTTTACGTGACCGAAAATAGTCGTGGAAGGCATTGGAATACCACCACGATGCCGCCGAATATATCCCCCTGAATGTCTCCACCCCATTCAACGGTAGAATCGTCAACGTGCTGCAATATTTACATTTTTCATTAGCGCCGCCTTCCATGAAGTAGCAGCACCAAGACAAACCAATGGAAGTTTAGGGCTCTACTGGCGCTATGTATAGAGTAACTTAATTATAAGTATGATTGTAATATACCTTAGTACAATGTAAAACATGTAAATAAATCATAAGACACTTTAAGAAGAAGAATGTTAATATAGCGTCACTTTTCTTATCTGTCCCAGTCACGTTAATATACTCGAGAGTTTTGATTTGACTTTTAACATGGAATAACTTACTTCTAAGTTCTTCTCTATAGTTGGCACAATCGGTCTTTGTGGAATTCCAATAAATCGCGGTTTGGTTTTTGGTCCTGTTGTGGCTCACTCCGACGTTGAGTTAGAAAAGTAGGTTCATTATCTCGGTTAATTATTGATAAGTTGTTACTTATCAGATATTTTAGGAGCTCAATCTCTTACGGATCTTTTATATTGATTTCCCCATTCGGTATTGTACGCGTTGGGGTCGCAGCCTGCTAGTAATAGGAGGCGGTTGACGTCTCTCAACGACACAACTTCCATCAATTCTGTGCCCAATGGTTGACATTATATGGAAGATATCCCGAAGATATTACGATTCGCTTCACGTTTTCTTCTTTAACTTATTTCACTGTTATGATTGCGGGACTCTACAGCTTCAATTATATAAAGGGATGTATTTTATTTCCTTGGTTACGTAAATACATGACCAAGGCATGTCAGAGGATTTATTATATATTACTCGCCCCAGGCTTGACCGAGTCCTATTATTCGGCCCTGAATTAGGGCCACATCAATGTCCTCAGATGACATACTGTATAGAACAGCTGGGGTACTCTTACTGTGCTGTAGGTTTGCTTGTAGCATCCTTAGGACTTTTGATTATGCTTGCGCCATTTTATTCAGTAAGAGTAGATAGAGATTAACACCTCAAACTTGTTCGGCTTAAGCCCAAGAATGGCTTATATCCAGGCTGCGCAGAGTTTTCAGAGAAGCTTCATCAATCACCATGATCGGTGTCCTGCCGTTTTCATAATCTAATCGAATATGCACTCGACGACTTTGAGAATTATCAAATACTTTTGCTTAAATACTCAACGGGTTGCCTTCGACTCGTTGTGTTTCTGACTCGTTGTGTTTCTATGCAACTCGTTTCGTGAGAAATCAAAAGTATTTTTGATAATTTTGAGTCATCTCGTGGTATTATTACTAATTATTTTGCGTAATTTCTGTTCAAGTATGTCTCCGCAACTAGAATGGTTTGAATAATTTAACAGTTTTTGAGATAAAGCTTTAAAAAAATTAAAAACATGATTTTCTGAGTACGCGTAATGTTAAAGTAGGGTAAATTTGCTAAAATTTTGTTTTATATGGGAACCGATTGTTTACTGCAAAGTAAAAATCAAATCAATAATGCAGATTACAAGATTACATTACCTATTTGTAAATGAACAGCATATGCACCAGATCAAATCAATATTTTTATATCACCACAATATTATTTATACTGGCGTCGGCATTGTTTGAAATCGCTTTCCTGGTATTTGAAAAAGTCACAACATATAGTTTCTAACCGTCTTAATTCAAAAGCAGTACAAACAAACGTAAAAAATATTTAGAAAATAAATTGACGCCAATAGAAAACTTAATATGAGAATAGTAATAGAAACAGTATACAGATAAAAACTAGAAAAATATGCTCAAAAACCGAGGACAAGAAGAGCAAACTGAAACTGGTTAAAGAAAGAAGAGAATTAAACGAAAGTTATTCAGAGTACAAATAATTAAACAATTGGAAAAAGGGTGAAACAAGAGATAAGAAGCTATACCTTAGAAACAATAAAAAAGTAATAGACAACAATAACAACATGCAATTACTGAGAATACTAAGAAATAAAGGACGACAAAATATCTACCCATTGAAAGATAAAAATTAAGTCAGTAAATACAAAAAAGTCAGATGAGAAAGATTGTTGAAAACTATTATCGAGAATTGTACTCCTCTGCCAAACCTGAATGAGGCACAAAGATGTGAAATTTCTGAATGTGGGCTTGAAGACTTACCGGAAATCACCAGGAAAGAAGTTGAAAATGCTTGAACTCAAATGAGAAACGTAAGAGCTTTCGGCAAAGACGCTATTACCAAAAAAGACGATAACAGTGGGAGGCACGATCACTCTTCAAGCGATTCTAATCAGTCAAACAAGCAGGGTTGCGCAAAGGTTTTAGCATTATAGAACACCATAACGACAAAACGTACACTTATGGAAAAACGCACTGAATATAATGTAAAAAGCGTTCGATTCGATGGAACCTTGCGCGGCGGAATGAACAACGTAAGAATAGACAAAAGATATAGAGGTCTTATAAGTTATAAGTATAATAAAGCAAAAATAGAAGTTGAAAGGCGAGTTAGGCACAGACGTACTATCTTACCTAAATTGTTTATCTTTGTGTTAGAAGACGTATTCAAATAGTTAAATAGGGAATAATGCTTTATGAGGGTTGATGGTCGATATCTAAGCTGTCTGAGATTCATCGATGACATCGTGATTATAGTCTACAGCGCAGAACAGCTAAAAATGACAGAAAAACTAATGAAAAATTAGAGAAAATCTGCTTAGAAAGTTAAAAGTAAAGTAATATCAGAACATGACACTCTGGTTCAAGTGGACGATAAGTAAATTGAGAGTGTGAACGAATACATATACCTAGGCCACAATATTAATCTACTCAAACAAAACCAAACAGCAAAGGCAACAAGAAAAATTCGTATGACTTGGGCAGCTGTTGGAAAACTCAGCATAGTGTTAAAGATCCGGTACTTCGATAAATCTAAAAAGAAAAGTATTTAACAGTTGTACCCTGTTTGTTATGGTATGGAAATAACAATGAACTCTATACTTACGTTAGTATACAGATCATTGGGAAATAATGATGCCATGACGTCAATAGTCCAATCGATTAATTCGAAACCAAGATATAGGTGGAAAATGTGATCGGTAGAATCTTAAAATAGAGCTGAGTGGCTCGACAAGGAAACTAAAGAAGCGAAGGAAGCCACAAAGACTGTGGTTAGACGATGTAAAAGAGACAGTAGGAAGAAGCTGGCCCCAATTGGCTAAGAGCAGATAAGAGTGGAAAATTCAAGAGGCGGCCTAAATATATTCAGGAGCGGATGCGAACAGGCTTAAATTACTAAATTCTACTGCTATATTTTTGCCTTACCTGTGCAAGAAACTATGTGTCTGATTCCTAGAGTGGGTTGTATAGAAATTGCTCGGTGTTCTTCGTCCAGTTTTAAAAGATAAGGAGCCATAGCGAAAACTATTGATGGATAATACAGCAATTTTATAATTTCATATATATTTGTACAGTATTTCATTTTAGAGGCTGTTCGTGATTGAAAATCTACAACAAATAATAAGTAATAACGATTTCTGCCATTATATAAGCGTATCGATAATGTCTAATATAGATTATGGGGTAATGAGTCGAGTTTTTATATTCATCTTCTTTAATTATTAATGAACTTCACCAACTAATTACAAAATGTGTTGTTACATTTGGTAAATGATTTTGCTTGTACATATTATTTCTGGAAATAATTTTTCCACTAACATTATTACTTCTGTAGATGTCTGTCTCAATGCTATATCTGGATCAAAGTCTAGGTTGAATAATAACATTCATGTAACTACCCATTTGCAATCCCCCTGATGTTGAAGCGTCCAACCACCAAATTAGCTAAAATAATAACAATTTAAATGTTTCTTTCATAACTTTACTGTTTACAAACAAATGTATTTGAGATTTAAGTTTCACAAAATTATTTAGCCTTTGAAGGTCCCATTATAAAACATGTTGATGGATAATATAAAAACTTTATAGCTTCATATTACATTTGTAGTATATTTTAGTTGAAAATCAGTATTAGACTAATAGCATAACTTTAAAAATACCGGTACAATGGGTATGCATCGATTGCTTTTACTACGAGTATATAGGTCATCCATAACAATCCATACTGTAAATCATGGGGCCTCGATAGGCGAGTGCGGCGATCGCTTGCAGTCGAGGTCACAGGGGTTTTTGAGAGTCTGTGGCCGATGGTTCGAATCCGGACCTCGGCAATTTGTTGTCAGCTCCAGGAAAAACCCCTTACCATACGTTAGGTTAAGGATAGTTTAAGATAGTTTAAGGTAGTGGTAGTACTAGCATGCACAATGGGCCCGGAAAAGTGGCCTAAGGCTGTAGGACGTACAATCCACATCCACTGTACATCATGCGGTCAAAATTATTTCTGTTAAATTATAGCAACGATTTTACGCGTAATAGCTATTAACATATCTAGAAATGTTATGAGTATCATAGCTGTCCCAGATGTTATTTTGAAACCCGAGCTCGTACAGCGAGGTTTTTAAGAAATCTAAGGCTATTATGATTCATAAAATCAGTGGATTGTTCAATTGCTGCCATGCACGGTAATAGTAATTTACGATACAAGTAACGTTATCAAGGTTTTTACATTACAAGAGAATAGTTTGAATGAACGAGCGACGTTAGGAGCGAGTTCTTTAAAATTCTCGAGTAATGTAGAAAGCGAATAACGTTACGTATATCGTAACACGGTTTATTTTATCCTAAAATACTAATCTTGAAAAAATAGGAAAAATGGTTATTAATGACACAACAGCGAGTGGTGGTATCACTAGTAAAATAAAAACTCAATACTGTATTGGTGGTAGCACTGTCAGGTTATGTTAAATTTGAGATTTTCAGGTTAACTTTTGCGTCAGTTTGTGTCAAATAACAAACAAAACCTAACCTACTAACATCGAATTTGACATAGACTGACAATACATTTCAGTGCTGTCAACATGTGATTAATGCTAATAAAGTATCGTTATGTTATTCTTCTTAACAACACTAGTGTTGTTAAATGCATCTTAACGCAACTCGTTGCGAAGGAGATATTGTCATAATAACATAATAGGATAAAATAAAACAATTTAAGTTTTATGTAAATAGAGAAATAGCTCGTTCAACGCATGCTATTTATAATTTAAAATTTTTTGATTTGTTATTTACACTGTTTTGCACGTACTTCATCAACTAGATTTTTTTAATTTCTTAATTTACAAGTTTATAATATATGTATCTGATATTTATATGAACTATAGTTATAAGCGGTTCACGATCTTTTTGGGGCAGGTGAGACTATGACCATTTAGTAATTTTGTTGGCAGAACCTCTGTTGCAACTAAACTCCCTCATGGAAATTGACACTTTTTGTGTTACGTTAAGTTGTTTTCAGTTTAAGGTTATATTTTCTGAATAGGTACATCGTTGCCGGATACTCTCTAGTTTCCACATCGATTCGCGTTCATTTAAATTTGGTCTGTCCTTTTTAAATTGGAAGTAGCATCGTTTAATGGAAATTTTTTGTTGTAACGAAATTATTTTGGGCATTTTGACTTTTCCTTTGACGGAAATTAAAATTATTTTTACACATTTGATAAATCGTTTATTTTCTTACGAATATTAAAATAATAAATCTGGCAATGTGGTGGCAAGAGAATGTCGAACAGACACTGACAGAAAAAAAAGTTGCATCCGCTACATCATCGAATCAGTTTAGTCCAACATGAAAAGAAAAATCATAGCCAACTCTGTCCCAAAAAGGTCGTGAACGGCTTATATAGATGGTATTCGTCTCTAGTACTCACTTTTACTTATTTGCTTTGCCACTGCAATACATTCTAATTAATTAATAATTTGCTGTACATATTGCACAGATTATTTATATTTTATTTAAGTGGCCTGCAATTGGTTGAGCTCTTGGTTAATTACTAAAATAAATAAATAAATTAATAAAAACTAACTAAAAATTTAAATACTCAATTACTGATTAAAGAAAAATAAAATTTTATTTTTCACTTTAATAGTCAGTGTTGCCATCTCTAGCCGTAATACAATCTGCAGTCCGGCAGGGAATGCTTCTAATCAAATTTTTAACTTGTTTTTGAGGTAAGTTTGCCCATTCTTCTAGAGCTGCGTGAATGAGCTGTTCCACATTTCCTAGATTATCCCTTCGAGCTCTAATTCTTCTTTGAAGTCCCCTAGATGCTCAATAAAATTCAAATCAGGTGAGCAGATCATTCCAGAACAGTGACAGCTTCTGTTCTATACTGCTAATTAAATTTCGGGCAAAATGTCTTTTGGTATTGTAAAATGTTTTATTGGACTTTTTCCAATGTCAAAAATGACATAATTCAGAAATAGTTATTTGTGTGTCTAGGAAAAAAAGTGAATCTTTTTTGTCCGAGTCTGAGTTTTCTGGCCGAAGCGGAGCTGAGGCCAGAAAACAGGCGAGGACAAAACAGCACTTTTTGGCAGAGATACACATTACATTTTTCCGTCGAACTCGCAAGTTTACAGATCTACAAATCCATACGTATCATTAAATCGAGGACAAAAACAGTTTTCTTCTTATTGTTACATGTAGCCCCATCTAGTAGCTTTTAAATAGAAGCTAAAATTTGGTTGATAACATAGGAATCTTAACACTAAACTTAGATTTGACATAAAGCGATTTAAATGTCACAAGATTCAATTACTCTTTATTAATATGTATATTAATTGTACAATTAGAACAATCATAGATATTAATGCCTGATTTGGAAGTACAGGCGACACCAAATACATTTTGTTCTTTTGTAGTTGCTGATTCTACGCTTGTAGTCGTGTTTGAGATTACTTCGCTTTGGTATACAGTACGTCCAGAAGTAACATTACTTTTATTACTGAAGCTTTGTAACAATGTACCAGTTAATATACTTTTCCGTCGACCTCCCTCAGAGCCGGATTAAGGATATGTGAGGCCCAGAGCTAAATTTTTTTAGAGGCCCCATTCCCATTTATGCAACGAGTACAAAGGGATCTAAATGATTAGAAAGCACACTAGATTATAACCTTCGAATCTTTTCGAGGCCCCCAAAATTCGGTGGCCCGGGGCTGCAGCCCCCTTAGCCCCCCTCTTAATCCGGCTCTGACCTCCCTATAAAATGTGATTTTACGAACGCATTTACGTACGAAATATGTAATTTTTTTGTACGCTATTATTTTTCGTCCGCAAACACTTTTCGTCCGCAAACGCTTTTCGTCCGATAATTTGGTTCAAGAATTACCGATGGTGGCGCCACAATTGCTAAACAACTGATTAATTCACGACCTGCTGTATTGTTTGACAACCGTCACTTTGACGTTTGTCACACAATTCAGCAGGCCGTGGATTAATTTATTGTCTTCTGTCAGGTTATTGTAGTTGTACTACTTCTCCATTCTTTGCAATAAATAATTATTGCTACAATGGCAGAAGATGACGAATATTACGATAGTGATAGTGATTTCAGCAACACGCCCCCAGAACTTCAAGAAATTGCAAGTGCCGCGGCATTAGAATTATTGCCACACAAATCACGGATCTTATATGAAAAACAATACAAAACGTTTAAGAACTGGTGTATGGAACAGAAGATCAAGAATATAACGGAAAATGTATTTCTGCCATACTTTTCATCAAAAGCATCAATTTGGAAATCTTCAACGATGTGGTCTATATATTCAATGCTGAAATCTACATTGGCGGTTAAAGAAAACATTGACATTAGTAAATATGCTAAACTTCGGGCATTTTTGAAAATGAAAAATGTTGGATACAAACCAAAAAAATCAAAAGTATTTACTCGGGATGAAATAAACACATTCCTTCGTGATGCCCCTAACGATTCTTATCTCATGTCAAAGGTAAAATATTTAAATTTATACTTGCTTAATTGTCAATTATATTTTTTGTATCTTTAAATACAGGTTTGCTTCATTTTTGGAATTGCTGGTGCTTGTCGTAGAGACGAGCTTCGTAAAATGAAAGTTCAAGATATAGTTGATCAAGGCGATATGCTGATAATTACTATTCCCGACTCTAAAAATGGTAAAAAGCGGGTTTTCACTGTCACAGATGAACTTTGTGAAGGAGTAAGTCCCTTGGCAATGTTTCGAGAATATGCAGCTTTAAGGCCGGAACATTGTGACCACAATACTTTTTTTATCAACTACAGATTAAGGAAGTGCACAACACAAGTGATAGGTGTACATACATTTGCAAAAATACCTAGCTTGATTGCCAAATATTTACATTTACCTAATGAATCTCATTACACTGGCCATTGTTACCGTAGAACGTCTGCGACACTTTTAGTAAATGCTGGTGCAGACGTTTTATCGCTAAAGAAACATGGAGGCTGGAAGTCTTCGACAGTCGCCGAAGGCTATGTTGAAGATTCCATCCCTAATAAGATTAATGTGGCAAAAACATCTTTTGGTGTTGTTTCAACTGAAACACTAAAATCTGCAGCCTGCAAAAGTTGTCTTTGGAGATCTCGAAAAGAGGAGGTTAGATAAATGTTCTAGCTATTTGAATTAAAAACCGGTGTTGTTGATCAGTAATTACCATGTGACGACTTTGTCTGGGTCTGTTCTTGAGTGTCTCTAATTTCAAATATCTCGCATAAGTTTTTGAAACGACGCCCTGCAAGAAGTCCATCGTTGCTGAAATTTGCCTTTGTGACATTACCTGCTCAAAAGACGTAACAATTCTTCCCCTCTGAACATCTGACAAACCTCCTACGTAGGGTATATTGCATTTTTTGAATACAAAGTTAAATTCACTCTGACACTTCGATTTTACTCGACCCAAATCATAACGTTTTTCAATGTAAATGTGATCAACTTTTATCAATTACCTATTTCGAGCCGGGCTCCATAGCTCAGTGGTAAGCATTTCTGGATACTGATCTAAGAGTCGAGAGTTCGATCCCCGATCCCGGTGGGGTTTTTAAAAAAATTAAAAATGCGGATGAAAACCTACAGAATGCCTTCATTTGGAAGTAATGTAAAGTCGTGGGTCCCATGTTACTACGATGTGTAGCATGTGTTTCTAGGGTTGGAACTCCTTGGTCACGGCAAAATTCTAAGTAGGACTAAGGTACCTGGTACTCTGCATGCCTGAACCTTGTCCACAGAGTTGGCAAAAAGGGCATATGAAAGCCTGCTTGTTTGATATAAGTGTCCCCTCGACAAATACTACTACTACTACTACTACCTATTTCCAACAAAAACCTTTTATTTGTTCCTCACTTGTAAACATCAATTTATCAAGTCACTGTATTCACCTTGAAAATGTTTCTTAACTGGCTAGCCTGTAAATTTTGTACTGGCTAGCCAGTAAAATTTTACAAGCGTGCTCATAGATAATTGATAGCGTGCAAAGCCAGAGGTGTCTTTCTTAGTATGTGTCATATTGATGAATTTAGTTGCTTGTCAGTTTGACAGTGTGAATAAATGGTAAAATGATTATTATTTACAAGTGAGAAACCAATAAAATAATCAACAATACACGCAAGGTAACGGGTTTTACTGGCTCCAAAAGGTGACTGGCTCGCCTTTGGCTCGTAAGTCATATCCTTCTGTCCGCCAGTAAAAACCCTCTTATCAAGCTAGTAATGTTAAATACTATATTTCTTATCTGCACAACAAATTTGGATACATTTCTTATTATTAGTAACAAATACTGGGTGAATCCATGCAAGTTTGGGTGTGTATAGTATTAACCAAATAATTGTAAAATGAATAGAGACCAACATAAGCGGCACTTTGAATTTAATTAATTAATGTATGAGAAACTATACTAATTATTAAATGGAACAGACAAAATAGGCACACATTTTGAGTATAAAGGGCTATTATCATCAATAACCGTAGTACACACAAGATAGGAACAAGGCAATTCGTAAGACTCTGTTAATAAAGCTTATTTTTCTGAATTTTGTTACTCCCCGATCTTAGGTTTGCTTTCTGAGAGTTGTATTTCATGGTTTTTAAGTTTTTCGAGTGGTCTTGCCAGCACAGTCTGCATTATCCCTACTAAGATGGGTTGTAAATACCTTAGCAATTCATACGTCTAATTACGAATTTAACCTTTAAACGACAACATGGGCTCGTATGCGACCTCAACACATTTAAATTTAGTAACAATTTTAAACACCGTGGCGCTATCGTACAATGCTTCTTAAGGCCACTAGATTAATACACTAAGTGTAAGGTACCGTCATTCTATTCCTCTTGTGAGAATGTAAGAAAATTGTGAGGTAAATACAACAAATACATATTTGCCAAGAGCAATAAGGAAAACACTAGTTTTTGGGGATTTTCTTTTTGGTGTAGTGGCACTGCTGTAAAGTCAAATTATTGTTAGATTGTGTTTTATCCACAGTTGGAGAAAATTGTGCGACAAGGATAGATATAAAAAATCACTAATGGCAGTACCTTACACTTTGGTGTGTTGATCTACTGATCTTAATGCTTCTGTTTACCTTCTTAGCTTAGTAGGCATTCTTGTAAACTTGTCAAATACGTAGTGTAAACAGTTTGCGCAACAATCGTGTTGAGGTCGCATGTGACCCGTGTCGTTGTTTGAGTGGCTTTCAAGAATGGCTTCAGGTAGTCGTTATTTAACCGAACAAAAGCTTGACATTATTGTTAAAGACGTGTCACATTTCCAAAAACAAATAAAAGAAAATAATTCTGTTTTTGTCATCAATGCATGATATAATAAACGATTGATGAATTAACACAAAAGCCTGCAATCAATTTGTTCTTCAACTTACAAAAGACGGGGCCGACACTTTCGATCAGTTGTGCCATTCAAAATCTGTTTCTAAAAGAACCAAGAGATGGCCCCTTCGTTTACTGCTTGCTTGATGGAGGAGCTGTTAATGCATTTGTAATCTACAAAGCCAATAATTATAATCAAAAACCCATGCCCAGAACAGTTTTTGAAAAATTTGGGATTTCATCTCGTTGTAGAGCATTCTAGAAAACGCATTGAAGTGAAAACCCTACCGCAATAACTAAGATCGTCCATAATGGATATTTTAGGACAAGAAGATACCAATGCGCAATGCCCCCACTCCTCCCATTTACGTGTCTTCGAAGAGATGTGCAGCTTGTCCCGGAAAACGTGACGGAAAAATCCCTCATAAACGCATAGATTGTAATAGAAACATATGTGCAGAGCATAGTTTAAGTATTTGATAACTTTGCAATTAATCACTTTTATTTGTTACTAGCTGTTACCCGCGACTTCGTTCGCGCGAGGTTCGTTATTTGTGTATTAAATAATGACTAATTATTTTCTTGTCATCCCATCCCATCCTATCCCCGTCCCCATCCCTTTCTCCGTCCCCGTCTCCGTACCGTCCCGTCCCGTCCCGTCCCATATCGTCCCCACCCCTTCCATCCCACCCCTTCCCTTTCCTTTCCCTCCCGTCCCATTCCATCCCGTCCCTTCCCGTCCCGTTTCTTCCCGTCCCGTTTAGTCCCGTCCAGTCCCGTCCCGTCCCGTCACCTCCCCTTCCATCCCATCTCTGCCCTTTCCGTCCCGTGCCGTTCCGTTCGGCCCCGCCCCGTCTCGTCCTTCCCGTCCCGTCCCGACCCTTCCCTTGCCGTCCAGTCCCGTCCCTTCCAGTTCCGTCTATCCCGTCCCATCCCGTCCCTTCCCGTCCCGTCCCTTCCTCTCCTCTTCCATCCCATTCCTTCCCTTCCCTTTCCGTCCCGTCCCGTCCTGTCTCGTCTCGTCCCTTTCCGTCCAGGCCAGTCGCGTCCCGTCCCGTCCCGTCCCGTCCCATCCCGTCCCGTCCCGTCCCGTCCCTTCCCGTCCAGTTTCGTCCCGTCCCGTCCCGTCCCGTTTAGTCCAGTCCCGTCCCGTCCAGTCCAGTCTCGTCCCGTCCCGTGCCGTCCCTTCCCTTATGTCATGTCCACCATCTTAGACTTAAAAATAAATGCCATTTTCGTTATTTGTGTATTAAATAGCCTATTGACTAATTATTTTCTGACATCCCATCCCATCGCGTCTCCGTCTCCGTCCCCGTCCCTTTTTCCGACCCCGTTACCGTCCCGTCCCGTCCCGTCCCGTTCCCTCCTCTCCCATCCCATCCCATCCCTTTCCTTCCCGTCCCGTCCCGTCCTGCCCCCTTCCCTCCTCTCCCATCCCATCACTGCCCTTTCCTTCCCGTCCCGTTATCTTCTATTTTCACCTTCAGGGGACAAATTATAAAAACTTTGAATGACTTAGTTCAAAATTTAATTTTTCAAAATTTACAACCCCTTTTTTACCCCTTCAGGGGTTGAATTTTCAAAAATACTTTCATAGCGGATACGTACTCCCTATGAGAATTCTGAAATTTCAAATGCCATTTTCGCAATCAACGTCCCAAAAAACCTCAATAACGACACCCATATCGATTTTTAGGCTTACTTACCCCATTTCACCCCCTAAGGGTTTGATTTTCGGAAAATCACAAAATACTTGTTTGCTTATTTGTTTTTAGGAGTACTCCTACGAAGTTTCAAGTCGAAATGTCTATTTAATATTATTTCTCCATACAGAATTTGAACCCCCATTTTACCCCTTTAGGGGTTGAATTTCAAAATATCCTTCCTTATTCCTTGTATACATCATAAAGGGAACCTCTGTGCAAAATTTCAGCTTTCTAGGTCCAAGGGTTTGGGCTGGGCGTTGATGAGTCAGTCAGGACTTTTAGAAATATATATAAGATAAAGACTCGATTTTATTTGAGATACAGTATACTTTTCAGTATAATTTCAATTTTTTTTATTTTGAAAAACGCTGAGCCTTTGCATGGGGTCACGTATGACCCGTGTTGTCTACTACGACACAGAAGTTACATGTTGTCATTTAAGGGTTGTTACGTGTCAAAAGCATTTGATATTAATACTAGTGTTGAATGAGGAATCTAGTGAGAGTGACGCGATAAAATTAATATCAGATTGGCTTTGTTCGTTGCTAGAGAAGAGATAAAAACAACGTTTGTTTGTTTGAGAGAAAATTTGTATATCAGCTTTTAAAAAAGGCAAGAGTTTTCGTGGGGTGTAAATGACAATCTCGCCATTTAATATGGTTTGGTGATAGTAAAGAATTGGGTTACTGGCCAACCGTTCCTGTAAGGGAGATCATTAAGCGGATGTTATTTTTCCAATGAATATTATATTCAAGCTGTGAAGCGATTTGGGAAACACGAATTCAACGATTGCGAAGTTTATTGCCTGTGAACAGGGTATGTAGTTTAATGTGGCATTTGCCTTTTGTTACCTGGAAATTCGATTTATAGCAACAACTATTAGGCGGAAAATCTTGGAAAGATAATCTACGGAGAATCAACCGCAGTCTTGGGGGTCGATGTGTAGCGAATGACAGCCGAGGTTGGGGCCTGTCAAGCTGACATGTGATAGGAGTAACGGGACGTATTAAATGTCTGCGAGTATATCGGCACAAAGATAAGTGTTTTAGCTAGAATCTGATGATATTTTTGCATATAAAAACTGTGTAACCATTAAACTTACGAGCGGTTTAAGTTAAGCTATTTGGGGTACCCTGCGTTAGGTTGTAATATTAAAGATGCTAATTGTCTGATCGATGGTAATAATGTTCTAGTAGTAATAAAACTAGCTACAAGTATTGCTTTCTTTCATTTTGATAGGGAGTTCAATAATCGTATTGTTATTAGTTGATAGAAGGTGAAGTTACAAGTTTCTTGGCTTATATTTGAGTTTAACTTGTTGGCGCCAATTATCAACATCATAAACTAGATGCTAGAGACGGGCCTCAAATATACTCGTATAGTAATCGATTGTTAACTAAGAGATATAGCGATGACCTAAAGGTAGGTAAAGGAAAATATAGATAAATATAGCTAACAGGGTTAAGAGAAATTTACCTTAAAACGAGTAAAACCACAATGCGCGGTTATGTAACCCAATACTGTTGAACGATATAACCTTATTTACAGAGGCAGCCTTAGCAAGTTTTTCAGCTGGTGCGAAATCTCATTGTGGCGCCCCCCCCCCCCCTCCTTTGATAACCATG